>OX453249.1:5609835-5858962 GCA_949709985.1 Luffia ferchaultella | reverse complement strand
TTTTTTGAGCGGACATAGAACGTATGACGAAGTTGTATGTGATAAATCAAGGCAGCACTTAGTTCAAGAGTTCAAAAATATGAAATGTTAGTGAAAAATGTTTTTGAAAGGACAAATTAAATCGTCCACTTAAACAACAGAATATTATCTTGTATTATAATAGATATAGAGGCAATAGGGACAGATTCTGCAAATTACTGTATCGCTAGCATCTGACAGAAAAAAAGTAGGTAAATTTGCTCATCATAGGTATTATAGGGTGTAGCGGGCAAGATATACTTGTCATGTCACTAACCTTTTTAGAAGAGATCACAGTTTGATTAAAAAGGTATGAGAAAAATGAATTGCACGCTTTATTGCACGTCATATTTGTGGCAAATAAAGTAAGCTGAATCCAGAAATGGTCTCGATTTCTCTCCACCACATACAGGTTTTTGAATAAAGAAACAGCACTAATGGAAAAACTACTATTTTATTACAATAAACTGTACAATATTTCTTATATTCAAATATACAATTACTTCATGCAACAGGCTTTTTCTCAAAGATGCTACGATAAACGACCATATCTTGCACAACCTTCTTGGATAAATCATACTTGCAGTACCGGACCAGAAAGTGTCCCGCAATTTTTTAGCAGGTGTGCTCGAAACGAACTCTTTTAAACCCGAACATTGATAACTAAAGAAAGAAATCATCTAAATTTTAATCAAATTTCGAACTGGCACGACAAAAAGAATGCGCCATTAAATGAATTTAAAAAAGTAAAAAAAAAATCGACATTGGGACGCGGCGAGTTGGCGGCAAAATTACCTAAACTATTTTTATTATTGTAATACAGTTGTCAATATAATTAGTTTATGTTAACATTACCTACTATAATTATTCAAAATGAGTTCTACGAGTGATGAACACATTTTAACACCACCTGAAATACAAGAAGCTGCAGAAGCTATTGTAAATTGTTTACCACAGAAATTGAAGGACAGATACATGAAAACCTATGAAAATTTTATTAATTTACACGCTACTTTGAGAAAAGTACTATACAACCCTTGGCCACGTCATCATCATCATCAGCCCGTGTCTCTCCACTGCACGGTCCACGGTCCTCCGCCTTCCGCATCCAATTACCCCCGGTATGGTGCTTCAGGTCATCAGTCCACCTGGCCGGGGGGCGTCCAACGCTTATTCTTCGCACCCCTTGCCCTTCCGTTACCATGGCCGCTGCCGTGGTCAGGAATAGAAGGGCCGCTGGAGACTGGGGGCCCTTGTGTTTTTGTGTATACCATTGGGAGGGTTTGCCAATAATCACCACGCTTGGCAGGCGGGTTGGTGATCGCAGTATATAGTTTCACAGAAAGATGCTGCTGCCCATCTTCTGCTAGCCTGGGTTAGTCGCCTCTTACGACACGCTTCCCGGTGGCGGTGGGGAATAGTATTCTTTGCCGTCCCCACACGGAACCCTTGGCCACAACCTGTGCATACCCGGACTTTGTGATGCGTGCCTTGGCTGTGCCTCGGCTTGCATACTCACGATCTTCCGGTTATACTGCACTTGCGGGCCGCGGCAGTAATCTACTAAAGAGTTCATATTTTTTTTTTCCTAAATATTTTATTTTTCTCGTTGGTACTTCTTCGAACACGTTTCCACTTTAACTGGTTCCTGTTTGATAATCCAAAAATAGGCAGGTAGCAAACTGACATACCATCTTCCTTGGTAGTATGTAACCCTCGATATCACAGACATCTTAGTGAAATGTTTCATCTTGCTTTTCCCTGAAGGCTCTTAAGTTTACGGGTCTTTTACATATAGTGAACAGAAATAGCAATCTGGTTTTCCTGTTCAAGCCATATCATAGGAATGTCAAAAGGAAATGCGAGTGTTTGACACTTGAACCTCTAAAGAAGATCTTCCTCGCACCTTCTGCACACCACACCCAGGCTTTGTCTTAATCCCTATCTCTAAATTGAAGTAAGCAAAGTGGGTACACTTTCTTGATGGAATTATTAATATTTCTTTATTGACTTTTAATAGTGTATTCATAACGAAGAAAACAAAAACACTTAGGTGAAACAACACAACCTCTTGGAGCTATAATACAATATATAATTAGGTAACTTAAAACAGTGCAGTCACTCGTGAATGCAAAATGTAAAACTGAATGTAGCTTAAACAGCAACCAAGATCATACGCTTATGTAACTTGTTGAAACAGGATCAAATACCACAAGAAGCTTCTTTATTCTCGTTATTAATACCTTGGAGAACATACACAATATAAAAATGCTCAGCTCAACAAAGTAAGAAATTTTGAATAGGATTTTTGGACGTGTCACTCTAAATGAAACCAACAACACGAAGTCTTGCAAGAAATCCTAAAGTGATAGAATTTTCAGAGTATAAATTCCTGGTTTTTGTGGGTAAAAGTCGATAAGAATCTGTATTAAAATCCTGTGCAGTATTTTGATTGGTGACATGAGTTATGATTACTGACATCTAGGCAATTAATCAAATATTTTGTAGTATAGGTTTTTTTTAAATTAAAAAAAATATATATTTATGATGGTCTATTATTAGGTACCTAAGTAATTTATGTCTTTATAATATTTTATATGATTTCATAGAACTAATTTTTTTAAAGAGTTTTAGTAAATTGACTAACGTTGTTTTATTTATTAATCCGTTAACGAATCCGGTTTTCAATAATCACTACATATTGTAAAATAAAGGCCCTTGCCGCGTCTGTCTGTCTGAACGCGATAAACTCAAAAACTACCAAACGGATTGTCATACGATTAACATTAATGGATGATTCAAGAGGAGGTTTTGTGTATAATTCATTAATGTTTTGCACAAGAGCTTATGAATCTCATTTTAACACAGTAACATCGTATTAATAAAATTACACAAACATTAAACTATTATCTTATATTCAAAACTGATTAATTTCATTTTCCGTTTACTGGTTTCAGAAGTATCATTGGTTACTGTTTCCATTCTATGAAACAATTAGCAATGCCGAGCATAAATTGTGCACTTGAAAGCAAAATAAAAATTTAAAATTTTGTAAATAACTATTTGGATGTTTTAGTGTTTATAAACTTACTAATAATTTATCGCTAAAAATAAAAATTTAAAACATTGCTTTGTGCGCAGTATTGCATTTTAAAATAATTTAAATATTATTCGGATTTCTGAATGATGAAACAATCTCTATAAATATTTAAACAAACATTGATCAGTAATTACCTAATTGTAACTAATAAAAATGAGCCAATAGAATGAAACGCGACACTTGCATTCAAGCAAGTGACAACAATGTATAAATAGTAGTTGGAATTTTCAGGCAAATGAGGACATGTCGGTCTCAGTTAAGTGGACATAATGAAGTTTTGCTCGTAAACGCGTTGTAATCGCAGATTTCTTAGCAAATGTCACTCGTATACGTAGTTAAAATATAAATATATGGTTTATTAAAACGTATGTAACATATTTAACTATTTTGACTATTATATAAAATTCTTTGTATTTGTATGAGTTTTATTTGTGTGTGGGTTTATTTTATTTAGGCATATTCGTGAAGATTTAATTAAAAATTGTTTGAGAAATTATATTAAATGTTTCTTATTATTCTTGAAGTGACATGGGCTACGTGACAAGCCATCAGAGGAGTTGAATTGGAGCTGTAAAAAAAACAACTTTAAGTTAACGCAATCAAAAAAATTCTACGGATTTCGCGCTTCTCGCAACGATCGGAGTACATTAATAAAAATGAACGTGAAACACAAATATTAAAAACACATTTTTGTCTAACAATTTTATTAAATTTTTCGAAAAAAATTCTTTACCGATTTTCAAAAATTTGGTACCATACGATGACCCGTCAGCTCCTGCATCTTTTTACTGCCTTTCGTCTACCTTTATTACTTTCTTAAGTATAGCGTAATCTGGGGGCACGCGTGCCCCCACCAAGTCGAGCAAAAAAGCGTCACGGCCGTACCATCCTTTTCTCGAAGCAATTCAGACCATTTTCGACCCCCTGTAACTTCGTTGTGGATAAAACTAGAAGACTGAAATTTTCAGTAACCATGCAGGCATATTATATAAGGTATATTTCAAATTTCATTCAATTTGAACCAGTATTTTTAAGAAATTATAACGGGTCAAATTTCTCTTAATTTGTCACTCACTGACTCACCGATCATCAAAATTCTAAGGCACTTCTAGCAGACCTAGAAGCTTCAAATTTGGAATATAAGTAGTGTTTGGTGTATGAATCAAGGAAAAACTAAAAAATCTAGAAAAGACCGCAAAAAAAATTAAGCCCATACAGCCAAGTCTTCAGTTAAATTTTTCAATATTGGCTTTATTCGTAACGATGTTTTATTACGGCAGTTATTATTATATTGCGTGCGAAGCCGCGGGTTTAAGCTAGTCCCATATAAATATAGGCGCATGGTAGTGCTCCTGCCAAATCGAGCAAAAAATGGGTATTCCCGTCATGAAAACACGTGTATTAAATTATTTATTAATGCAAAAAACGTACCAACGTGCGTATTCAGATATCGGTTCTACAGTATTCACATCCGGTCAAGCTTACGTGGCACTTTCGAGAGTTAGAAGTCTGGGCGGTTTACATCTATTTAATGTCGACTTTGGAAGTGTTAAAGCGCAGGAATCCTCAATATGTGAATACAACAGACTAAGAAGCATTTACCGTCCAGATATGTCAAAAATTGTAACATCAAAGCCTTCCAGAAAAACGCATAGAGACAGGGAGTGGGCTCTTAGAAAAACTGTAGCTGGAGCTCAAGAAGTAGTACCGGAAAAGAGAAAACGGAAGGCTACCTACAAAAATAAGAAAAGTTCATAAGTCAGAGAGAGGGCTTTAAGAAAATTCGTTGCTGGTAGATATACATATATACAATAAGTAGAAGGTACCGAAAAGGAAAAAAGTAGAACTGTCTACAAAATACAAAAAGAAATGAGATCCCATCAAAAACAATACTTGTCAAAAAAACCAAGTCTCGCAACTCAGTTGTTCTGCGGTAAAAAGTTGTGAGATCCATGTAATACCAAGTCGGTTATTAATTTATTCAGTCTCTACTTAAGCGACTTTCTGTCTTAATACGTCCAGTCTCTAAGACCACGATCGTGGTCCATAACAATTGAAAATCAATTGTGTCTGGAATCTCCGTACTCGAAGCATTAAGTTGTTACGTAATAATTAACAGCATCTTATAGTGACGCATATCAATATTAAAATTCTTTAATGTTTTATATGAATATATTGAGACTTGGCCATCGCCTGAAAACACGTGTAAATTCAATCGCCTGAAAACACATGTAAATTCAATTATTTAGTGCGATGGCCAAGTCTCAATATATTTATATAAAACATTAAAGAATTTTAATATTGATATGCGTCACTATAAGATGCTG
Organism: Luffia ferchaultella; assembly: GCA_949709985.1. Lineage (NCBI taxonomy): Eukaryota > Metazoa > Arthropoda > Insecta > Lepidoptera > Psychidae > Luffia > Luffia ferchaultella. The sequence continues at coordinate 5,853,517 of OX453249.1, read as the reverse complement.
TTAATTATTACGTAACAACTTAATGCTTCGAGTACGGAGATTCCAGACACAATTGATTTTCAATTGTTATGGACCACGATCGTGGTCTTAGAGACTGGACGTATTAAGACAGAAAGTCGCTTAAGTAGAGACTGAATAAATTAATAACCGACTTGGTATTACATGGATCTCACAACTTTTTACCGCAGAACAACTGAGTTGCGAGACTTGGTTTTTTTGACAAGTATTGTTTTTGATGGGATCTCATTTACCGGGGTAACTGATCTTATAATCACTCAATGAAAAGGGCACTTGCCCAGCCCTCAGTTTTCGACCGATTCCCAAATTTCTTTTTCCAAAAGGCAGACAATCTATATGCCTCGGGAACTTCTTCTTTCAAAAAAATCGGAAATTTTCGTTTTTTTCTATCATTTTCGATTTTCCCAAAAAAGTTATGAACAGATTTTAGGAAATTTTGTATCATGCGATGCGCCACAAACCCCTGCATCTTTTTACATCATTTGTCTTTCGTCTGCCATCATAAATTTCAGAAATATAGCCGAATTTCACTCCCCCACGAAAATGATCTGATAAACATTTTCAATATATACTGCCCTTAATACCACATATTTTGACACTTACAAATAAATCAAAATCTATAAAGTACTTCCTGTTGACCTAGAATAATGAAATATTTTATTATAACATTACATAGGTATTGGGTACCCAGAGCAAGCTCTTAACCATGTTTTGACAGTTATAGATGGTTTTACGGTTTTTTAAAACGTTTGGCTTGATTTTAATGAAGGTTTTTTTTACATAAATCTCGCCTCAGAGCAGCTTTTGAGATTAGTTCTGTTAGTTACACAATCGTTAGTAAACATAAACAGAATGAGGACGCTGCGGTAGATGTTTCTTCAGAACCACTTTTTCATAAATTATCAGCCTATATCGTTAAGTACATGACTACCGATTCAAAAAAAATAATTAATAAAAAATTCTAAATTAAATATTTTTAAAAGCTCAAAATGGGAAAAGACGTTAAATGAAAAAAAAACGTATAAAGATTCAAATATTTCTAGAAAGACCTAAAATGTCGCGTTCCTCAAGACCAAACGGCAGGAAAATATGTCGTATAAAGAAGCTACTTGTATAATATATATTATAAAATGATTTAAGAAATACATATCAACAAATAAAATGCTGTTCGTCTTTACCTTCTGCAGCACAAGCCAACAAATTACACTTCTCTGTTAAAAGTCGCTTCATCAATTAAAACTTACATGTAATAACATTCGAAGCTGTAGTCTTAATAAATAAATATAAACAAATGAATTTAACCTATATTTCATAGGGTACGTTGCATAATTATACGAGTCGATGAGAAATGCTGGCGGAACGCAGAACCCTTCATCACACACCTAAAGCCATTTTTCAGGCACCGGCTATATAAATCTTCGCGATTGCTGCAAACCTCTGGGAGTGGAATGAGCGCCTTAGCTGTGCCGTTTGTTGCAAAATTTCATATTAACCTCCACCTAACCTGTTACAACTCTGGAATATAAATCGTGCGTCCGAGTTTGGATGTGCTTTGGGAAATGTATATTTGCAAAAGTTGTTTATTTTATTGAAAGTCAGTTCAGTATAGTCTAGTGGTCGTAGACTTTTAACGCAAAATCGGAAGTCGCGGATTCGATTTCCGTTTGCGACAAACATTTGTATGCGTGAACACAACTCTTTGTTCTATGCCATGTTTACATTTTTATATTATGTTACAAAGATTTTTTTGTGTAATACCAGTTGTTTTGTACCCATAGCCCATGCTCTGTCTGCATTCGTATTAGATTATCCTGTGTGAGATACCTATATCAGAAATACAATTTTTTCATTATTACTGAAATTAATAAAATTATTGTTGTGTGGCTGCCCTGTAAGCCCAATAAGTAATAGAATAGCCATTTTAAATTAGAGGTCATTTTATTATACTTCGTAGAACTTTTTGCTGTGTAAAATCTCGCGTAATTTAAAGTGAACGTGCTTATACCTATCGTTGAACATTTGACAAATGAAAAATGAACCTTAATTTAGTTTAAATGGTCTATCAAATTACACCTCACTGGATAGAGTGCTTAAAAAAACTTTTTTAATTCCACTTTCGAGTAAAAGATTTTAAGAAATTAAAAAATATATTAGATTGTTCCTTGTATTTTTTAATTATTACAGCGAGGGAGTCATAGCGCAAATCATTTTCACGTCTAACATTTACAAATATAGAATCAAAAAGTAGTCTGGGAACCTCAATCTAGTTTTAAGGGTCTATCAAATTATACCCCACTCGATTGGGTACACGAAATAATCTTTTCCATTCTACTTACATGTAAGTGTACGTAGAAATTCTTTTGATAATTTCTCTATAAATTCAGACAGTTATCTGAAATAAAAATGCAATTTTTCTTATTTTATATTTCATATAAAAATCGTAGAAACAACTAAATTGTGCCAAAACGATGAATGGATGGACATGAGAAATTCATCAAACGTTAAGGTAACGCGGCTAATCTTTGATAGGTAATCCCGCAGTTATATTACATTTTCATTTGAAAGAAGTTTCATTAATAATGAAAACATATACCTGTAGAAATCATCATCCGGATCTTATAATATGAAGATCTGAAGCTACATGTGCGTGATATGTATTTAAAACAAAACAAAAAATATTCAAGGATTATCTTTCATAGGAAAATAACAGATTTATTTTGTTTTGTGCAAAATCACAAAAATTTTAGTATTTTTTTTTTCATTCCAAAACGTCAACGCAATATTAATAGTGTTGCAAGTTGAAAACTTTTATTATCGCCTGAACATAGGGCATTTTTTACCATAGAAAATGTGATCATGAAATCACTCAAATCTCGCTAAAACATGAAGGATACTACCTGAAATTTGATTTTAACACCAATTTTCACACTATGGTCGACTGCCCCTATCACTTAATTCGACTGGTTTGTATGTGGAATCTCAGTCTGGTTATTTTTGTTAGTCTATATAGGGTGAGGTTTTAACGACCAGCCTAATTTTAATATAATGATCTTTAGTAGAAAACCGATAGCCGTCTTGTTTACTTTTAATATCGTTCTATAGCCACCTTGTTTCCTTTTAGTATCGTTCTATAGAAAAATATTGAGATATGACTACACAAACTTTTCCCGAAAAAACCAATTACTCCAGCCACCATTCATGCCCGCCGCCCCATTCCGTTTTTAAGGCCTCGGGTGCTTACGTTTACTATAGCATTAAGAAGGCAACCAAACGTTATAAAATAACACTGTAGATAAAATAATTTATTATGAAAATGTAACCCATATTTCTTCTTTACGCAATGACGTCTATTGGTGATACCGAACATCTAGAATAATTTTGGCCGGTTACTAAAATCTCACCTTGTATAAACGAAATGAAAATGACCGAGAGGTAATAGACAATAATGTGGACATTTTAAGACAATTTGAGAACAAGAGTCGAATAGTGTATTGACACGTTTTATGCCTTAGAAACAGTTAGCGGTCGCAGACGCCGCCGAACGCTCCCTAGGGCTGTTCAAAAACCAAGCTATTATTTTCGTATTAAGTTGAACTTGAACAGTCCTACCTGGTCAAATTGAGGGATTCGAAATCGCTTAATAATGACTGTATAATGCGTGATCGAAAAAGAATATTTCTTGTACCAGCTTTTATATTTTTTATTATGAAAATATATGTCAGGTGTAGTTTCTTCATTAGGATATTACAACTACAGTAAGTTAACATATAAGGAAGAATAATAATATGACTGACCCGTTGGCCGAGTGGTTAGAGACCCTAACTGCGGAGCCGAGGGTAGCGGGTTCGATTCCCACCCAGGACAATTATTTCTGTAAATGAACATGTCTACTTGTTCCGTGTCTGTGTGTAAAAGTATCTATATATGTATATATTATTAGAAAAAAGAATATTTAAGCATGTATATCAGTTGTCTAGTACCCCCTAATACAAGCATAATACTTGCTTACTTTGGGACTAGATAGCGCTGTGTGATATGTCCCATATATTATTATTATATATTGTAATATGCCTAGCTAGTAATTATTTCGTATAGCAAGGAAATGGTTTTTTTTTTTTTCATTTCAAGATATCGGCTTCAGTTCACTTCACTTCATCAGCCCATTTTTACCCCACTGCAAGGGCTTAGGCCTCCCCGGGGTGAGGGGGTTGGAGTTTAAATCCACCACCCTGCTCCACTGCGGGTTGGGAATTGTAACGACCGTCACCGACTGCTTAACGTGCTCTCCGAGGCACGGAGTCAGTGCTAGTTATGTACTCACGCCAGAAAAACTTCTTGGTACACGCCCGGATTTGAACCGTGGCCCTATGGCCTTATAAATTTGAGACAGGTTCATTGCGCTTTGGGCTATCACGACTCTTAGATATCGGCTATTAATTTATATTTTTTCACCTCACTAGCTCGAAAAGTGATCTTTGTTCTTTAAATTCAGTAAACAAAAATAATTGTTGCTCATTCAGTAAACAAAAGTATTCTGAATTTAGAACGCTACGATTTGTTATTTCTAATTTATTTAGCTCACTAAAGGTTCATAGAATACTTATACATTAATTTTTTATATAATGTACAATTTTTTCATACGCTGTATTATTCCTGAAAAACTATTAAGTTCATGATTAATTTGTGTTTTTAATCTCTCCGAAAATATCTCTTAATCAATAATAACAACATCACACATAAAGTAACAAATTTAAATTACTTTGTTATATTTTAATTAAAAGCTTTATGTAATGTCACACTTTTCGAACGCATCTAAAAAGTTTAAAAAGTTTGAATAATGAGTGAATCTTGGGACGTATATTGTAATTTAACACCATTAGCGTTATAGTGTCGTGATAGCCCAAAGCGCAATGACCCTGTCTCAAATTTATGAGATCTTAGGGCCATGGTTCTAATCCGGGCGTGTACCGATGAGTTTTTCTTTAAAGTTCTTCAAAGACTTACATTTCCTTGAAAGTGTGAAAAAATTAAGCTTAAGTCTACGCAAAAAAAAACGGCCATGTAATTCACATAATATTTTCTTACTGGTGAAACGTACTCGTCAAGACCTGTAAAAGTATTTCCCGTTGACTTAAAATCAAGAAATTTGGGAGGCAGTAAGTTATCACAGAAAAAGTAAAGGAGAACGTCAGAAAACTGATAATTTTTAGTTATATAACATAATTATTTTTTTTCGATTTTTTAGTATTTTTAAATTTAGGTACTTGCAATTGTGCATTCACCGGAGCGAAACTAAGAATGAACACCTATCTTTGATGGTTTATGGTTATGATGATTTATGTAGTGTAAATACGACCATATATATTAATATAATATATATATGTATAATATACTTCTTACGCTGTTTTGAATTCTCGATCGCACGACGTCAGTTACACGAGAGCCGCAGACGAGAGTGGGCGTCGGTAGTTTGCTGACTGTGATGTGGCAAATACCGAGTGCGTGGTTCGAGCCGAATCATAACAAATAAACAAGTTTTACAGTTTATTTCGACAAATGGATCGATTTCTAAAAGGCAAATTTAGAAACTAAATGATACGAGATACTTAATTCATTTCTATTGATGAGAACTTTGCACCCATATGAGTCATAAGTTCCATTACAGGTCTGATGATGGAGACCATACACAGTCGAGGGAACTCCTCAACGATTTACAACAATTACCTGCTGTTTGGACTTAATTCATTTCTATTGATGAGAACTTTGCACCCATATGAGTCATAAGTTCCATTACAGGTCTGATGATGGAGACCATACACAGTCGAGGGAACTCCTCAACGATTTACAACAATTACCTGGCGTTTGGACTTAATTCATTTCTATTGATGAGAACTTTGCACCCATATGAGTCATAAGTTCCATTACAGGTCTGATGATGGAGACCATACACAGTCGAGGGAACTCCTCAACGATTTACAACAATTACCTGGCGTTTGGACTTAATTCATTTCTATTGATGAGAACTTTGCACCCATATGAGTCATAAGTTCCATTACAGGTCTGATGATGGAGACCATACACAGTCGAGGGAACTCCTCAACGATTTACAACAATTACCTGGCGTTTGGACTTAATTCATTTCTATTGATGAGAACTTTGCACCCATATGAGTCATAAGTTCCATTACAGGTCTGATGATGGAGACCATACACAGTCGAGGGAACTCCTCAACGATTTACAACAATTACCTGGCGTTTGGACTTAATTCATTTCTATTAATGAGAACTTTGCACTTATATGGGTTATAAGTGCCATCACAGGTCTGATTATGGAGACCATACACAGTCAAAGGAACTCCTTAACGATTTACAGCAATCACCTGGTGTTTGGACTTAATTCATTTCTATCGATGAGAACGTTGCAATCTTATGGATTATAAATGCCATTACAGGTCTGATGATGGAGACCATAGACAGTCGAGGAAATTCCTCAACGGTTTACAGCAGTTACCTTTTGTTGGGCTTACGTCATACCGTTCAATATGCCAAAATGTTCAGTTCGCACAAAAATAATACTTAATGCATTTTTGAATCGGCCATGACGTTCGTGCATTACATGCAATGCATTGGGCAATACAAACTCAAGATTAAAGTTTTACATAGGAATTACACTGCCTGCTAGACATGCTGATATGTTTAAGACTGAATTGAAGTTGCGTAATCGCGGCGCTGTCTCATTTGAGTAGCGCGTTTAGAAGCCCCATCTATATATTTAATACAAATAAGTTACTTTAACTAAAAATTTAAAAATAAAATAATTTTCAAAAAACCGATTTCAAAAATATAAGCTAAAAAGTTAAAAATAAAATTTTCACTTTAAAGAAAGGAGCGTTAATAGGCGGCATACAGTTAATGAAGTCGGTGCCAACTCAGACACTTTGATAGGGTACTCACCAGGTAATAACAATTACAACAATGATGTATTTATATCTATAACAAATATAAAACACAATTTAAAGTGGATGACTTGGCACCGACTTCATTAACTATACGCCGCCTGTTAATGCGTCTTTCTTCAAAGTGAATTTATTTTTTTAACTTTTTAATTTATATTTTTGATGTCGGTTTTTATTTTATTTCATGAAAAAGGAAGTGGCAGAGTATCTTTTTAAAAATCAGGTAGAAATAGAAAAGGACAAATTAAAATGTGGCGCGTACTTATATAAATACAGGAAGAATTCTAACTAGAAAGGGGATTAGCAGGGGAAATCTTAGCAGTAGTATCTTACATACGGGATTGCTATGTGTCAGGAAATCAACAATTAATCCAGTTGCTTTGGATCGATGCTACCATCATTCCCTTCGTGTATTTAAAATATTCACACGTTGGTAGTGCAATCGATTACTATTTATACATCGCTACGCGGGTGTTCCTTGGCCGCCGTACCTGTCTAATGTCCCGCTTGCGGCCGTATCGATAATTAACTTTTTACTTTAGTGCATTCCCTGCGGCAAAGAGTAAGTTTGTATATTATTTTAACTTTTAAATGTTTTTGTGTTTCAGAGGCAAATACAATTAATGTTGGTGGTTTTAATTGTTTATTTTCCATGATATCAATTAGTTTTGAATGAAAAATTATGTTTTAAGCCAACACTAGGTATGTGAACTTTATAATTTTACTAAAACTATAACACGCTTTAATCACTTTATCTGACAATTTTTTAGCAAAATTTTAATACGATAATTTGTTGATATATAAATAATGACATACAATCTACCCCTTTCTTATATAGAAACGGCATGATATGATAGTTTCGACAAATTTTCTTTAAACTGCTCCTATGTTAGAGGCACGTGTAGGTCAATTCAGTACCAGTAGCACAGCTAAAGGCATTCAATTCAATTACATTCCAAGTTATTCGCCTACATTTGGGGGTCTGTGGGAAGCAGCAGTAAAAAGTGCAAAATTTCACTTTAAAAGAATAATAGGTCCAAATATCTTCAATTACGAAGAATTCAATACCATCATTATTTGTATTGAAGGCATACTTAACTCAAGACCGTTATCGCAACTTTCAAGGGATCCCACAGACCTAACATGTCGTACCCCTGGACATTTTCTGATAGGGAGACCAATGTCTGCCATTCCTGAACCTGACTGTACATCTATGCCTACAAATAGGTTGCGATTCTGGAGGCGATGCACACAGATGCAACAACATTTTTGGAATGTATGGCACAAACAGTACATTTCACAATTAAATAGTCGTCCGAAATGGCATAAGAGTCAACCTAACATTGAAGAAGGTAGTCTAGTCCTTTTAAAGAATGAGCATACAACACCTCTTCAATGGCCTTTAGCTAGAGTCATTAAGCTGTTCAGTGGATCTGATCAGAGGGTGAGGGTGGCAGAGGTAAAAACATCTTGTGGTATAACACGTAGAGCAATAAATAAACTATGTGTTCTACCTATAGAAACAAATTAACTAAGTTATAATAAATATAATTGTAACCCACCTATATACAGTTTATAGAAACTATTTCTAAATTGTAATGTCTATTAAAAAAAATAAATACATTGTATCGGCCTCTCCGGAATATGTATGAAACAAACATACAAAACTAATTTAGTTAAATCTGTTATACAACCTTTTTGGTTGATATTACATTAATTTTTTATATTTTATATTCTTCTGTCATTATCATTACAAAGTCAAATTGCTCTGCATCAAAATTTATATTTTAAATAATTAAAATTGTGATCTATTATTTTTTATGTCCTTTTATTAACATGTACATATGTATATGTCATACACAAAGGAATTTCGCTGGATGTATGGAGTAGAGATATGTTGGAACTATTCTCCAGTAAAGGAGATCCTACCTCGTTGAACAACTACAGACCAATTATAATTCTGAACTACGTTTATAAGTTGTTTTTGAGGAAACTTGAAATCTCAAATTCGGTCCGTATTACGCTTGACGACTTCCTATCACCCGCACAAGATGGTTTGGTGAAGGTTTTAATACCATGAAGCATGTGGTCCATGCCCGCCTCCTGATAATACAGAAAATCAAGGAGTATATAATCAACCGCTATGCTTAACTTGTGTAGACTACGTGAAAGCTTTCTATTCTAACGAAACGTGGGTGGTGTTAAAGTATTTCAGGGATACCAGGTCGACTATCAAAGTATCGATCGAAATGTTGAGGTGCATGAAGCCCTATGTTAATCTAAGTACAGAACGAAAACATGAAACCAATTCAATTACAGAGAAGTGTAAGTACAAGGATATGTTATCTTTCCAAGACACATTTTCTAAAACTATAGTAAATATACTATAGTTTTAGAAAATGTGTTCAAACTTTTGAATTGAAAAGGATATGGCATTATCACCTTCGGTTTACCGACGACATTCTCATGAGGGTGGAATCACGGGGAAATCTCGCCACTATGCTTAGTGATATCAGTAGGGTTTCCCAACGAGTCTGTTTAAAAATTAAATAGACAAGAAAAAAATGAACAGGTTGCGCCCGCTCCAGTGATTGCTGGGGACTCTATAATCGAAGTTGTTGGTAAACCATTTACTGAAGACAGACTTTCCGATTTGGTGAGTCCGACTTGGACAGGACGGTCAAATGAAGAATCCAACTTGGCTGAAAAGCATTCAGAAAGCTATGCATAGTCCTTGAGTCCGATATATCTAAATGTCTAAAGACCGAAGTCTTTGAATAGTGCGTATTGCCATTGATAATTTATGGGATGGATACGTGGCCCCTTATGTTAACCTTATTAACAAGCTCGTGGTTACTCGACGGGCTAAGGAAATAGTTATATTTCAACTTCTTTGAAATATAATTCGTAACTAAGAAACCTGCAGAAGAACTGGAGTGTCCGGACATTATTCGTAGAAATAGCAAGTTTTAATGGCACTGTGCAGGCCACACCGCTCGCAGACCCGATAACTACTGAAGAAGAAAGGTTTCCGAGTGACAGTAACTAGCTAGACGCCGTGAACTGAGGTGATGCCCACTAGGTGGACCTAGTAAAGGCGACGTCTGCCGTCAGTTGCACGTGACGCAAAGGAGACTGCAGGGGGCGGCCAGTGGACGTCCGGGGGTTGAAATGGTGTTAATTATGAAATCCAATGATATATAATATTATTTCAAACGGACGAATAGGAATCTATATTTATTTTTTTCATTACGTAGTTCTTCTGCAAGACTTAAACATACTGCTAAAATAACATTGAATTTGTTTCGAACAAGTTAAATTATTATTTCTTGTCTGTCGTAATTTATCGCTAAAACAATTAATTCCTTCCGTTACATATTCTATGACCCAAAAGTTATGGAGTATCTATCTGCCTACTGTATTTTATGATTAAGTCGATCGGCCATCTTGCGTCCATTGTGTAAACTTTTCTGTACGCAAGTGGTTTTACAGTAAAAAAATGTTTATAAACTTCATACGCACACAGTATGTGTGAAACAATAACGCCAGGCGCTAGTCATAAATTCAGATCGTAAAAATATACTATTAAGTAATAACTTGTTTTTAGCAGAAAAGTTTTTTAAGTACTTTTGCTGATGTTTGTAATCAGTATCAGCATTAGTATATTTATGAACTAAACGGTATAGTAATAAATCAGTTAACGATTAATTTGTAATTAATAAATTATAATAATAATAATAATAACGTACACATCACAGCAACGTCTAGGCCCCAAACTAAGCATTAGCTTGCATTTTGGGTACCTAGCGAAGACACCACATACATATAACAACCAAGACCCGGTGCCAGTATTAATATTCATTATATAAATACTGACCCGACCTGGGATTCGAACCCGGGACCTCCAGCTTCGTAGGCAGGGTCACTACCCACTAGGCTAAGGGTTGACAATTATGGTTACTAGTAAAAGCTTTTTTTCCGTTGGTAAATATTAAAATCATTACTTAAAGTAATTCATGAAGTGATATTTTCAAGTGACAAAAATATCAAATTAAAAATATTATTTTAAGACAAAATTCAAAGTGAAATGCGGGTGGGGAGAGGCGAAGTGCCTAAGCTAAGTCGGCGGTTTCGGTACCAACCGTAGGTATCGCTTAAGTGCCTACTATAGGCCTACCTAGTAGGGTATATATATGACATTCATATGTTATTGCTAATGTATAAGATATATGGTTTTCGAATTTAGGAAGGTTCACAATAAACATGTCTAAGTTTCGTTCCCAAGTACAGAATCTTAATTAAAATATCTCAATTAATTTGAAGTAATTTTAAATTATAAATCGGAAACCATGGGTTAACGATTATTTATTAAATTGTTTTTTTTTGTTGTTATTATTTTAATTGGCCGTAGTCGTTCGTCATAAACCAAAAAGTATAATCCAACTTATGTTATTATATTAAAATTTTGTGAATGCTAGAATATTCATTCGTACTCGGTCAAATACAGGCCTTAGCAGGTGGTCTCCTCTGCGCCATAATTCCCAATGCCGCTCCGCGATCTCGCTAATCGATGTTTACCTCAATAAGTCACGCCACCGATGCCAGCAATTTTGCTCGGTTGCTCCGGAGCGTTTGCTTAAGAAAGATAAAACGGGTAATATGTCATCCCGACACTGTGTTCCTAAGCCACGTAGTTTGATTAAAGTAATCGTACCTTTATATTATCTATAAGATACGCGATTAAAACTGCAATGCCAGGTAAATACATCGAAAAACGAAATAAAAAATAATGCTAGGCGAATAGTTTCCAGTAATGGTATGAAAATACAGAAATTAAAATAAGTGAAATTTCATTTCCTTATAAAACCTCTTTCTCTTTTTATACATTGATTGCGCAGATCACATTCATATTGAGCTCCTAGACTGTGTCCTTTTAACATGGGAAACAAATAGTAAGAACTGTTAACGAGATCTGGAGAATATGGTGGGTGTTCAATGTATTAAAATCCTGCAAATCGTAAGAACGGTATATCGTGACCAGTATCAAGTTATGACCAGATCTGTTTAGAAAATAAAAGGGCGTATAGCAAAAAGCGAAACAGTGTTTACAAATAAACATTTTATGCAAATATGTATCGTCAAAGAGGAGATGACACATTAAAAGTGATATTCCGAACTGAATTCCAGGAAATGTGAATTTTGTAACTCACAAGCACACCTAGCGAATAAAGTCCCGTTTTCAGCACAGTTACACATACGAAACGTTAACAATGAGTTGTTCGTTTTTTGGACTGACCTCGTGAATACCGTCGAGTTGTGAAAAAATCCAAACAATAAAAAACAAACGCGGGAGGCGGGATGTGAGGGCCAGGCGAGCACTTTGTGCGGCCCGCGCCATAAAATTAAATGGAAAAAGGTTTTTTTTTGCAAATGCTCGGTGCCTACGTGCAAGTTTCAAGCAGGTCAGTACAGCAAGAGGAATCTTTCCGTTTAAAGTTATGAAAAATCGCACAACTTGGAACTTCCGGAGAGATAACTGGTCGGTTAGTTATTACTTTTTTTTTGCTACGTGAGCCTCAAAGTCTCCTAGGATCGTGAGCATATTTTAAAGTGCACTCCTTTTCTGAAGTTTTAAATAGTTAAGGCTCCATGTAGATTTTTTTTTAATGATTAAATTCAGCATCGACTTAGTCTGTTTTTTTTTTTATTTTTAAGTTTACGCGACGTTTCATTTTATAGTTTAAGTGAATCGTATTCATTTCTCTCCGATCTGTTTTATTTGCTTACATAATTTTTAATAAATAAATTGATAAATATAATGAAATAATTATTAACTAAACTTTATTAGTAAATGAGGTAAATTTTAAGGGTTATGTTTTTGCTTATAATAGTAGGTATTTATTTTCATCAAAGAATTATGTTAGATAATAATAGCTTTTATGAATAAGAAATAGTTTTATTGTTTTACAAAAGATTTATTTTTATCTATGTTTTTAAACTCGTTATGTATAGTATTATATAATTTTAATTAATTATGAGTAAGGGCCTGAGGGGTGTTATGCGTAATACAAGAGTTTCTACAAGAGAAACTCTCTAGCCTCTGTCTGCACTTTAACTCCAATCTCGCGTTCTCCGGCGGACCCTGTTAAGTTGAGCAACCCTGCTGAAAATATCGGTTAGAATCCATATGGAAGGTAAGGGTCAACAAACAAAGAGAGATAGGAGGGATCATTAAGGCGTCTATCGGCTTGATGATCTAGATACGCTCAGGGTAATGTCACCTTAGGTCTAGTAGCGAAGGAATCTTGTTCGAAGATCAAAGGTAACACCCATAGTCCGAGTAAGCTGGGCTACTTCCCATTAGCCAGGACGCCTTAAGGAAGCGGCCCGGTTAATATGCCTAAATCCTTCAACAAAATAGAATGTAATCTTCAAGGCAATGCCGCCAGCCTTTTGGGAACATTGCCGCACGGCACTGATTTAGATTATATTTTTTATTTGTAGGTATTTTAAGTTTTTAATTCGGTATAAGCTTTTATTTTTAATTAGGCACTCATAAAAAAAAGAATATTGAATATGTATATCAGTTGTCTGATCCCATAGTACAAGCTTTTCTTACTTTGGGACTAGATGGTGGGATGTGTGTGGGATGTCCCAGGTATTATCATTATATGCTTGCTTGTTTTAGGATTAAATTTATGTCATTTTATAAAACGCAGTCGAAACTATTTACTGTATAGGGCGTAGGTACATCATAATTTCACTACTACTAGAAAAATTGGGATACAATGTAAACTAGCTTCGACTTCACTTAAAAACATCAAGTTTACAATACCTTTTTCAGTTCCTTATTTAGCAGTAATGAATCTAGACCATTCTTACTCGATAAAAAATTACTTTAAGCGACAATGTGAAACTGACTCGTCTCTGGCTGACCACCCCAAATTAATCGTCGTTGGATAATCAATTTGCACTAAGCGCTAGAACAAACCCAACCTGCTAACTAACAACATAGAACACTTAAAACCTTTTTTTTTTAGTAATTACTGTGCCAAATAATTTTGAATATACCTACATTTTTGGTGACACTTTTGTATAGACACAATTGTCGCCGGTTTCATACCAGTGCAGTAGATTTAAATAATGTTGCACCCCAAGCCAATTATAGTATGTTTTGTTTATACCTATTTTTGTTTATTTTTTTTTTAATTTTACTATAATATTATTAATTTTAAATTAATATTAAAATATGAAAGAAAGTTACATAACGAACTTTTGTCACTTTAAGCTTGGGCCTTGCGGGTTCAAACTTTAATCTGGCACTTACCAATGTAAACTTTCTAAAATAGACTAAGTTATTTGCTTATTTTAGTTCTAACTTTTGTTCAATGAAGTATTTTTTCTCTATTTAATAAATTAATTGTGGAAATACGAATGCCATGATGTCGAATACTGCTTAGGTTCACGCCTACATGACATTTCTAAGCTATTCTAATTTCTGTGTTTGTAATTGTAAATTATAAGAAGAATATGTTTAATTAAATTATGAAATTTTTTTGAATTATAGTCGCAAAATTTTGGACCTGCGATATGAATGGGAATAAAGAAATTCACTATTGTTACAAGAAGTTGTACATACATATTTACTTATTAAGTTGTTTACAAAATGTAGAGCCTCAATGAAAACCTAATTTATGAAAAGTAATCGAAATCGCCTTAAATTGTATATAACTATACCTAATACGCTTTTAATAAATAAATGACAGCTTGTACCTATTATACTTACAAGACAAAAATATTTTCTTATATTACATCGGAAAATATCTAATAAATTGAGTATTATTTACGATTTATGGTCGCATTGTGACCCTCAAAGTTATTTCGACAGAAAATACTTGTACAATATAAAATTAAAATTGGCGATTGTCCGTCAGAAAGGAATAGGTATTAGTAATCTTTGCGTCGTCCTCCCTTTGTGATTTCAGTCTTCACTTTGCTAATTGGATCGACATCCTTTGTTTAAGAAAAACCTCCTGCGGTATCCACTGCGTAAATACTACGCGTTTGACAGTATTTAAAATTTCTCTAATGGCGAATCGCTTTCAAAAACCTATAACACCGGAATTATTTGAAAGCGAAAAATGTGTTTGTATCGGCCGTATTAATTACATAATTTGTTTGCATAAACATCTCTATAAAGTTTTGTAACAAATGTTTTTAATATCATATCCTGTTGAACTATATCTAGCCTTGTAATGCGAAACTTTGAAGCTACATAACATAATATAAGAAAATACGTGAAAAGCACTGAATTTACGAAATTAAGAAAATTATGAGTTGTTAGTAATATGATGCTTTCCTTGTAAGCATAATTATTAGAGTTCATAAGCAACCAGTTACGCCTTATAATGCTCTATTCAAAAACAAACTGTTTCTGACTGAGTAGAAAACTATATCCCGCCACAAAAATGACGATCTCAGTGGAGCTGTGATATTTACTTGATTTAATTTATTTTTAACCAGGTGTTTACGGGCACGACCTTTTTTTTTATTAATAATTAATTTACATGTATTCATATCCTTTTATTAGGTAATGTTGTAAAAAAATATTCCGTATGTTAGTGTCTAAATAAATTGTAATATATTAGTTAAATTACAGAAAATATTTTATAATACTTGTTGCATGAAGTCAGAGAGAAAACACCGACTTAACATAAATAAATTGACGTAATATCATAAATTCTTTTTATTAATTAACAAATGTATTGTCATGTATGTATTTGTCAATACGTTCATGCAAGGATCGAACCCACAATATTTATTTGTATCCAAGGTGGGGTGCCTATATAGCCACTTGTCCGTCACAGCAGTCTTCTTCTATAACTGCCTGCGAAGATAAGGAGCGATAATTATGAGTTATGACACTTGCTGCTTTGATCGCAGGCTTTGATTATGCGCTCACGTTTGGAGTATGGACGAGCGTCGTCCGTTTCATGTATCCCCAGACATGATCGCGCATCCAAGTAGGTTCTAGGCTCTTCATGAGCTATGGAAATTGCCTCTATTATGTTTACAGCACTTTTATAGGAAGCTTTGATTTAATCTTTGTTGGATGATTGATATGATGGATTTGACGGTACTATCGGGGCCGCTAACGTGATGATAATATAACATCTTTATTGTGCCCAAGGGTACATTTTCCATCCAGAAATTTCTCGGACATGTTTTCTAAATTCGAATTTCGAAGCGCCGATTTTCAAGCATCGCTCAAGGATCCGTACAGATAAAAGTAAAATGAAGGGATAAAACGTTACGATACCTATAGTTTAGTTAAATTAATTTTACATACACCATCAACAACAACAACTACTATTATTATTTCGTTGAAATAACAAGGATTTAATAATCAAACTCGTCCCGCGGACCTGATAATAATTTTTTATGCAAATGTTTCACCGCTCGGCCGGCCCACGCATCCCTTCGCCTAATTATCTGACCCGAAATTTCCATTCCGTGATTATTTCGATTAACTATTTGATCCACGAGAGCCGGTTCATTGGGCTAATCATTTTCAAGGAGTTGCTTCGAGCAGCTTTTCGAAGGTACGAGTCCGAATATAAATTCAGATTACCTGAGGTACCAAATGCATGTGTTGTTGAATAGAGTATTATATAATATTATTGTTTAATCATGTAACAAAAGATTCCCGAGTAACAAAAGGTATATCACAGTAAACAATTTTGATTTAAAATCTAGCGCAAAGCAGGCAAATCCTGTTAGAACGGCTACATAGATATATACTTTGATATGAAAAAGGAAAAAGAAATAGCGAAATGCCAACATAGTTACTTCAAATCAACTAACAGAATTCCTTGGATTTGAATAAATGTAATATTTCGCAAACTAATCTGGAATGCAGCTGCGGTCTGAACAGCGTGTCAACTCGTTTTGTTCTGTGACAATGGCGGCTTGCGCTCGCTCTGTGCTCTTTAAATAAAATGCCACTACATTTTCACTATTTTCGTCTGGTTACGGGAACAAAATGAGCTCCATCCGAATAGTGGCTAATTTTGTAGAAACACTACAGTAACCTAAATATTTTACGGTGGCTTTTGAATTGAATAGTTTGCGCTAGTGTTTTTATCGTATGTAGGTTTAAATAGGGCAACTAGACATCATACTTTATACAGAATCTGCGGCATCTTGGCATTTATTATTATCTAAGTACCTGATCGATTATCTGTTATTAAGCTCTACGGGCACAATTCCAACTCTTTCCGGATTTCCGTTGCTTTATTTTATCGATATTACAGTTGAAAAAATAAAAACAATTTTATATACAATTTTCATCGATACTTAAATTACTTTTTCTTCTTTTTAGCGTTTATTTGTCGCTTTTCTACGATCTATAATAAACGCGCTTTTTTTTCGCAAGTGTAATATCAAAAACAAATGTTTGGAGACCTTTGTATTCGAAGCGTAAACTGAGAGGAAATTGAGACCCAGGTCTTAATGACCCTATACCCAGTATACAGGTCAAAATAATAAAAGTGGGACGACCGCATCGGAAATCTGTCAGTTGGATTTTCGAAAATTTTATGTTTCTGGTTTATCGCAGAGAAATATTTCACCCACTAAGTGTACTTACTTATACTGGCATGTGCATGAGTACCTACTGATAATACACCCTTTTCAAAAATGAGAAAAAAGAGACAACGAAAATAAAACTACGTTTTTGACTACGATTTATTTTTTAACCCTAGTATCGTTTTATTTTAATAACTAAACCGATTTTGCTAGTGTTTATTTGTTATTTAATGTTGTATATTCTATAAGACCATGCGGCCGTAATTCGAACCCGGGTTTGTACCAATGAGTTTTTCTGACTTAAGTAGGTACATTGACTATCACTGACTCCGTGCCTCGGAGAGCACGTTAAGCAGTCGGTCCCGGTTGTTGTCAATAGATGGCGGTCGCTACAATCCGCCAACCCGCGTTGAAGCAGCGTGGTGAATTTAAGCTCCAAGCCCGCTCATCTTGAGGGGAGGCCTAAGCCCCTGCAGTGGGGTACCGGCCACTATAATCCTATAATTCCTGATGGAATGGAATGGAATTTGTTATTATCAAAACGGATTATATATCAAAATGTATTATAGATGTGTGCATCGTTATAAAAAACATTTATAATTATTATCTACGTTAAAAAACAAGTCTTTTAAATGCTATACAACGTGACAATACCAGCTTCCGCCCGCGACTTTGTCCGCATGGTATGAGTAATATTAGTGTAGTATTGGTGTTATTTTCTCAAAAAGGGTAAAATTTAAAACATTCTTTCTTAGTGAAATATTTATTATACAATATATGTATAATAAATATTTTCGCAATATTCCAAGTTTCTAAACCCAGTAATTTTAGCTGTTTATTTAAGTTTGCCACTTATTTCCACCCGGTTAGAGATGGAATTACAAAAAGCGGCAAAACACATGTTTAATAATGTCTGTATTATATGAGCGACATAGGAAACCGCTTGATTTTCATTTTTTCCCATACAATCTTGGCACCCTTTTTCATTCCTATAGGGATGTAATATCAAAAAATCCTTCTTTAGTACACCCCTAAGTTAATCAAGCAATATTGTCTTCCTTCAAATCTCTAAATTCAGTTGTTTACGTAGTCTATTAGTCACTCGGTCAAGACACTGTTTTATAGGTATAGATTAGTAAGTAAAAGAAAGATCTATACTGAGAAAAATACTATGGTGAAATCAGATTTTATTATGATGGTTTCATAATCAGTAGAGAAACTGATGATACAGATCCTCATAATTACGAGGAAACCGAGGAAAAAAAACTACGCACCATTATAATTACGTAACAGGAACCACATTTTCCGCTAACGCATATTTTCTTCTTCTTCATATTCTATTATGCGCGTCATCCATTGCTCGACATTTTTCTCAGGGTAGGTACATCAATAACATAAATATTTATCGAAACCCTTAAACAACAGTATTCACCCAATCACTAACAATGTAGGGTCTCGCTGCCCGAATACCCATTGGGTCGGCTGATTTATACGAAATGTAAATTAGTAAAGCCGACACTCTAGCCCGATGTAAAAATGTGCACCTTAAAAGTCACGATTTCGTGACTCTATCGATCGGTTGTTAAGGCGTTATTGTGACCGTATTTAAGAGCATTAGCGGCCGTTTATTTTTAGTCGACAATTTTTACGAGCTTTTTAACTGGTTTTGCGTAATTTGTTAATTTATTTGAAAGCTTTTACCTGATAAATAAAATGTAATATAATATAGAAGTGTAATCTGGTATATTTTGTTACATTTATTTTTTATAAAAACAAATAATTTGAATTTAAAGAATGTAGAACTAAAATAAAATGATGTTTGAAAACAAAAGACAATTTTACAGTTCAAAAGCCAGTGTAGGCCAGTGGAGATTGTAAAGTGTACAAAGTAGAACCAAATATTTTGAAAAACAATATTGCTCCCACATAAGTCCTGCGTCGATATAAATATATAAATGCTCGATTGCAAAATTTAATACTTTTATAATAATTTAATGTTCCCAGGCGCAATCATAGTTCATCGAAAATCAAATCACAAAACCCACCAACACAACGTTATGAACATTGTGAAAGGGACGAAAATTCTAATATTTTTTACAATGTTCGTGTCCATTTGTATTTATAGTACCTACTCGTAAATGTCATATCGTGAGCCATCGTGAAAATATGACAGGTGATAAAAGAAATGTAATTTTTGAAGTCGGTTTTCATTATGAACTCTTCGAGCATTGGCTGATTTTTTTAAATAATTCGCACAATGTATGACCTTTCACCACACACCCATGTAATGAAAATGAATTGAACTGTGCTAATTTTGACCCCATTTCACTCAAACTCGTACAAGTCATAAAGAACAGAACAGCAGCATATAGTTTAGTCAGAGTACATTCTCAGCGTACGGTCGTCGTCAGCTGTCTTGCCTACATACCGGCAACATATACACCAGTAAACTGGTGTACATAATACATGGTTGGATAGAACAATAGAAATGCTTCACTTCTTCACTTCACTTCATTAAACCATTTTTACCCCACTGCAGGGGCTTAGGCCTCCTCCAGGGCGGAGGGGGGCTTGGAGCTTTAATCCACCCCGCTGCTCACTGCGGGTTGGGAATTGTAACGACCGCCATCTATTGACAACACCCGGGACCGACTACTTAACGTGCTCTCCGAAGCACGGAGTCAGTGATAGTTATGTATCTAAGTCAGAAAAACTCATTGGTACACGCCGGGATTCGAACCATGGCCCTATGGCCTTATAAATTTGAGACAGGTTCGTTGCGCTTTGGGCTATATAGAAATGCTATCTCTACGTAATATATACTTAGTAATCTAGCTCTCTAAGCCATCTAGTGCAGGCGTTATAATACGTTCGTGACGACTGCAACTCGCGTGACTGTAATGAGAAGTTACTCTTTGTATTTAGATCGTTGTTGTTAAGTACATCAGGACGCCTTCCTTAGTTAAATCTGTCAAAAGCATTATATTAGAAACATATTCGTACACAACCTATCACAGTCGAATTTCGCGTGGTTTCACCTTAATAATGTTTAACCGAAGTAAAAGAAAACAAAAACTACTTACTCACGCCATTCAAATGTAATGTCGGCTTTAAATACCGCCGCCGCTCACGCACTGTGCGTGCGTCGAATAAATGATTATGATGTCGTCCATTGCGATACGCACTAATTACCCCCGTGTACCTATTGAGATGATAAGGGCGGAGTAATAAACTTGAATGGACGTTTTTCATTTATAAGTGTATGCATTTATTTAATGCATTTATATGATCGTATGAATAAATAGTCGATTAGTAAAGAATTTTGTGTCGTGATAGTCCGAAAGCCACGAACCTGTTTCATATCTATAAGGCCATGTGGCCGTGGTTCGAATCCGGGCGTGTACCAATGAGTTTTTTCTGACTTAAGTACATTAACTATCACTGATTCCGTGCCTCGGAGAGCACGTTAAGCAACGGTTCCGGTAGCTGTCAATAGATGGCGGTCGTTACAATCCGCCGACCCGCATTGGAGCAGCGTGGTGGATTTAAGCTCCAAGCCTTCTCATATTAGGGGAGGCCTAAGCCCCTGCAGTGGGGTGTAAAAAAAGGCTTTTGGATATATGACGGATAAGGAATTCTTTAATTGTTTTTTATAGAATAAAGTTGTGAGACGAGAAAAATGATTGCGCTCGCAATCTGACTCTGGCTTAGTGGCAACAGTTGAACCAATGTAAATATTGATCAGGTACTTGCCACCTAGAGTCCTCTATGACCCAGAGTCATGAAAATTGGTAATAAGCAAGGTCTTACAGCATAAGTAAAAGAAATCTATTAAATATGTAAATATTTAAAATATTTGTAGTTATGTCTTATATTTTTTTTGCGATTCAATATTTTTAAAATGTACATGTTGCGGTGAATAGCAAACAATAAGTACGTCATATAGTATGGGAATCTTTTGACCGGTTTTTGTATTTTGTGTGTCTGAAATACCACGTTCATATAGATTTTTAATGACGTGTATTAGTTGGATTGGAGTGACTCCAACTTGGGTGTTTCTAATCAATAAATGAGTCATTAGTTACTGAGGCAATAAAAACTCTTATTGTTTGTAATATTGAAAAAAAAATTACTATTCTTAATAACTTTTAGACGCAGTTTTAGTGTTGACAGAATTTATTAAATTCTAGTTCTATGGCAGTATCTAACAGCGTTGCTGTAACACTTGATGTCTCCTTAGATAAAGTTCTGGTTCCCACACTAACATTTCCGCCACACGCATGCATTGCATAAACCAAAAAACTAATAGTATGTATAATGATTGAGAATAGAATACATGGTGGAGATATGAGATATGAGTCACTACACGCAACAAAACAAATGCACCAACACGTGACTCGAGTGGGTGAAAGGAGGCAAATTCGCAGACACCTCCTTTACTGTACCATGTACCTAAAACCTGGACGTAATGGCCACACCTCTGGCCACCACTTGACTATTGCCTAGCCGTGATCATGAAACACAACGATATTCACAAACATACTATATTTTTGATCTACATAGAATGAAATCCCTGGACTTTGCAGGTCGCAGAGAATGACAAAAAAACTCAACGATTCATGTTATGGCGAAACACCGTTTGCTTGGCAGATAAACATAAATTATTATTGACATTAACAGTCCAATACGCCTCTGATTGAATATTCATGCAACCCTGCCATCACATGGTAAGTACATGAGCTTTTTCTTCATAACATTTTACTACAATTTATTACTTGTAATCAGAACTTAGTGTATTAATTTTATGTATAAGAACAACAATAAAAACGTGCCCATGCGCTCCCTTTTCGCCATTTTGGTTTAATAAATGGACAAAATGTGTAAACATGATTAAAATTATAGTAAAAAAATAAAAATAGAACTTCTTGTATATTTTTCTTCCCTGGTTAGATCCAACTGCTGTTTTTTGAAGCAGACGAACCCTTTTGGATATGAAGAAATTGGACGAAATACAAATTAAGTTTTCATATAACCACGAAGGGGTAGACGAGTTCTTGAGTGGAGGCCACGTACTGGAAAGCGAAGTGTTGGACGCCCCACGGCCAGGTGTACAGATGACCTGAAGCACCATACCGGGGGCAGTTGGATGCGAAAGGCAGAGGACCGTGTGGGGTGGCGAGCCTTGGGAGAGGCCTATATCCTGCAGTGGAGAGACACGGGCTGATGATGATGATAACCACAAAACTTAAATAATAGTTTTTGATTAGTTTCCTAACTGTAATATATTTGGTCCCTGTGTGGACGTAAGAAATGCATGGATGACGACTACCTGCAGATTGAAAATTGTCTTCCTCGGGCAGCTTCTCGATAAATAAAATCTAACTGGTAAAGCTCGTTACTATATTTTTCTCGTGAAGGATCAAAATCAATAACTTTTTTAGCCATGTCTTTCAGTTACTGCTAAAATCTGAAAATAAAATCGTCGAAGTTATTGTCGTTTCAGAAAACGAATCCTGCTAAAACTAACGACCGAAAAATTCAATATCTACTCATCATTTCAAAACAATACAAGCCGAACAGCAAGGTAACACAATAGTGAAACTTTTACACTTAGGCAAGTTTGAAACGACAACAGCTTTTTATTATAAAAGCGTATATTCCACCCCATAAAAGACTTAAGTACCGTAATTTATGTACGTAGACCATTAAATTATGCGATCACAAATCTGTTTGCTTCGGTTTACAAAGGCACGTGTGAAGTGGTCCAGACGTCATGAAGTTAAAAAAAAAATGCGGTAGTAAAAGCCAATCGTTACCGGAATATAATAAATTGTTTCAAGTTATAGCCACTATAAACATGCTTTATCCAATACAAAGATAACTTTATAATAAATGTTAATAGTATTACTAAAATTATTCGATACCTTTAAGGAAGGTTTTTTCTGCCTCTACGTAAAATATTCCAACTACCTATGTCAGACACTGACTGGCCTGGCCTATTTCATTTACACAGAAACCAGCGTCGCTCTTTTTGAAAACAAATTTGAGTAAAAAAATGTATTATTGTACAAATGTAAACTTTAACATGAAACCAATAACATCATTTAAATTATTTATTTTATCAAATTAGTACTGTATAACAAATTCTAGATTCAAATAATTCTAGTATTTGGTAGCGAAGGTAACCTATAAAAAGGGAAGCCGGCTGTTGATATTGCGATTGTCTATTCTAATGTTTACATACTAATATATCCTAAACATTAGAATAGACATCGCAATAGGTGTCTATGGCCTAGATTATCATGTCCGACTCCATTTTGTTTTTATAGGTCGCCCT
This sequence comes from Luffia ferchaultella, assembly GCA_949709985.1. Classification (NCBI taxonomy): domain Eukaryota; kingdom Metazoa; phylum Arthropoda; class Insecta; order Lepidoptera; family Psychidae; genus Luffia; species Luffia ferchaultella. Next base: position 5,829,620 of record OX453249.1, on the reverse strand, counting down.
TCGCCACTGGTATTCATATAAATTCATGTTGACACAGCCCTTTACAATGTCGCGTCGTAAACCGGTCTCAAATTTGAAATTCGTTTGTTTAGTTAATTTATATTACATTAGCTACGGTGTATAATCACGCTGTGATTTATTAAAAATCTGACCGTTCGTTTTTCTACTATTCACCCACAAGTATAAGAGCCCTGTGAAATGTGACATAAGCAAGTCATAGCAGCTGCAAAAAACTGTATCTTATTTTTATTTCAATTCAATTACTAATACTTTTTCATTGTGTATGTGTAGTGTATCGCTGCTCAGGTTGCCATACCATACCATCAGAACATTGCCTTACTGCACGGGCTTAGTCCTATCCTCGGAATGAGGGGGCTTCGAGTTTTATCCACCACACTGTTCCAGTGCTGGTTTGTGAATTTCAACGACTGCCGTCTATTGATAGCAACCGGGACCGACAGCTTAACGTGCTCTCCGAGGCACAGAGTCTGTGATAGTTATAACATAAGTTAGAAAAGCTCTTTGGTACCATTGATTGGTACATGCCCTGGGATTTGAACCACGGCCTTCTAAAAAAGAAGCGGACTCGCTACTACTTGGCTGTCATGACTGTATCACGACTGCTCAGGTTGCCTGCTTGGAATCCATGAATAAAAAATCTGATTTATCGATCACATATCTTTGAGTTCGTGTATCGAAATAGATTTAGGCCACACTGTACATAATTACATATGACTAATTAATATTATGACAGAACGAGTAACGCGAAGAAACGATGTCTGCTCGATCAATATGAGTTTGCTGCAGGACATTTGACACAATACAACGACTTAGTAGAGGATCCGAATTAGCAACGATCTTCACCCATCTGTTTGAAGGACGGAAAGTATTTTATATCAAATTTAGTATGTTTGAAAAATATAACACGAATGGGTTGGCTAAAAAAATTCTAGTCTTACTATGAGTAATTAAAAACTGAAAAATAACATTTTATTAAACATTGCATTCCTGAGTTTAATGAATAAAAATACCAATCGAAAGTATGATTTATACTTATATATAAATCATACTTTCTATAGAATTTCACTTTTCAAAACTCGACAACCGTCATTCAAATCAGATTTTTTGCAGACAACCGTATATCACCTTGTTCGCAATGAAATAGCACGTATTTTGATAACAGACTTATTTATTCAAGAAATGGGTGAAAATAACTAATATCAACATACCTGTTCGTACCTGCCAACCCAGTAGTTACGCCAAAAGAAAAAAATAATACCCAACATTTGTATAGTCTAAAGGCTTCGTACTTTCGGTTTGTATAAAATTTACTTGCTAAACTCATGAGTGCAATATTTAATAATAAGTCATTTTTCCCAATTTCAATTTAATCATAGTTTGACCAGGAATTTTTTAGCCAACCCACTCGCGATATATTTTGTAACGTACTAAATTTGATATAAAATACTTTTCATCCATTAAACAGATGGGCGAAGGACGTTTATAATTCGGATCTTTGACTAACTGTTTTGTTTTGAGTTTCAAAGCCTTGATAGGGAAGTAACTATTGTACCGCTGCTTTTATAAAAACCGGTGTCTTGTTACGAAAGTTGGCAGAAAAGACAAAACATATTTTTCATGAACTTCTATACAATGAAAAAAAGGTCTTTCTTTACATTGCATGCCATTCATGCTTTAAAAATAAATATAATTTACAGGTTTGGACGAAAACATTAAACCATAGACACGTTAAACTAACTACAGGCTATGTATATTACAAGACGATATGTTAGATTATTTATGTGGGTTTAGTGATTAAATAGCTAGATATATCCCACGATGATATTAAGTTTTTTTTAACATAACAATAATATCTGGGACATCTCACACAGCGCCATCTAGTCCCAAAGTAAGCAAGTATTATGCTTGTGTTATGGGTTACTAGTCAACTGATATACATACTTGGATATTCTTTATAATATATACCTATATAAATATTTTACACCCAGACACGGAACAAATGGACATGTTCATATACACAAATATTTGTCCCGGGCGGGAATCGAACCCGCGACCCTTGGCTCCACAGTTAAGGTCTCTAACCACTCGGCTAACCGGTCAGTCATATACCATTTGGTAAATATTTTACATGTTTAATATATTACGGATATATTTTAAAGTTCGTTAGAGGTATGCCGTAAATTAATTTGACAGCAGTGTTTGGTTTTAATAGAGTCATAAACGGCAGTTCATAGTATCGAGGTGACGTTACGCAATTTTGGGGGGTCGATACCTCCGCGCGGGGATTTCTCGGGGTGAAGAGCGGCGTGCGGGGACTTTGCGCACTGACACTCATGCTAAAACTCGATATGTAATACCAGCTAGCTCTAGTATGAATGGTTAAACGGTAAACGCAGAAGAGAGCTTTTATTCAATTCGTACTTTTATGGTAAGAGGTGATTGGATAAATATTGCACGTGTATAGAACCAAACAGGTACTGCTTTCTTTCCGGCCATGGAAAGATAAATTGGGTAACATTCGTAGGACTTAATTAACATAATCATACGTTTTTGTGTTGTAACATAACTTCAAATTTAGCCCATGTCGTTTCTAAACAACTAATAAGTCAGCAAGTACCGAGCTTTCAAACTCTTAATGAAAGTGGGAGTGCTTTTCCCTGTTTCAGGGGTTACCGACATATGACGGGAATACTTTCGTACGCGCCTCGACCCTACACTATCTTCGCTATATTAAAAGTAATGTATGCTATAAGCAAGTTTTTTATTTATATAACTTAAGGCTCCAGTTTTGCAAGTCTTTGTAAGGAATATAAATTGCGTAGTTTTTTAAGTATCGAGAAGTTTCATAGACTTTACACACTTTTGTGTGGTGATTCTCTATTCAAGTTAATAATAAAAAAATACGATTTTTTACACTTAGACATGAACGTGGAATAGGCATTGTTCAAAATTTAGCGACATGGTATAAAATTTTTTATATTTGTAGGAATGGGTGTCTTTATTCAAAAAATATGACATTTTGGAAGCGTAATAACAGAGATATAAAAGAAAACCTGAAACATTAATGTGACGTCACTATTACATACATGCAGCGGTCGACGGCCATACAAACAAATGCAATAGGTACGTAGAACATTGTAGTTATAATCAGTAGTAAAGAAGTCACCAGCTTTCAATTTTCAAAATTCGATTATTTCTTGAACAGCCATGTATAAAATTGAAAAAAAAAATACTGAAATATTCTCTAGTTATTGTTTATATTTTCCCATGATATTTTAATAAAAAAAGTATTCAAACGTAATTTTAAAATTTTCAATCAATTACGAGTATTACTGAATTTGAACTATTTAAATTGAGACGTGACGTTGCACAAAGTGCATGGCTATTAAAGTTATTGCTGGTTTATCCGTGTATAAAAAAGTAGTATTTGAAAAATATTATTTACAATCATATAATATTATATTACTTTGGTACAATACTTTTTATATCTGTTGTGAAGCGCTGTATATCGACCAAAAGTACCTAACCGTCAAAAGTTGAGTTTGAGATCGTGAAAGCTCATTATGCCAGTAACTTAATTGAACAACGAGAACAGCGACGCTGATTTATCATTGTAAATGCCATAAATGATAAGCCATATAATGATAATGATAAACCAGCTGTTTTCATTGCTTTACGTATATTTACTACCGATCTCAGAAGAAAAACTAAACAAGTAATGACTTACTTGTTTTGTTTCCGTTGTTCTGACATCGATGGTAAATAACAATTCTCAATATTTATTACCACTCAATGTTTTAATAATTAAAAATAATCCATATACAAGGTCACATAAGAATTTTTTTTCAAAGTGAAATGGAAAGAAAAATGGGGTAGTCTGTTTCTGAAGTAGGAAAACCTGTGTTTCAGACAGCAGAGCTCTTCGATACAATTATATTCGACTGACCCTTGATTGTATTGACGCTTTTACAAGAGACATAATTTGGATGAGGCATTGGTTTCCCGTGCTGTTAATAGATGGCGGTCGTTACAATCCTCAACCCGCAGTGGAGCAGCGTGGTGGATTTAAGCTCCAAGCGCCCCTCTTCACCCTGGGGGAGGCCTAAGCCCCTGCAGTGGGATACAAATGAGCTGATGAAGAAGAAGACCCTTGATAATTATACTTGACAAAATATTATGTCAAGTAATTCTATTCATATGCCAACGAATGCTTGACGGGATTTATTATTTATCACAACTAAAATTTAATCTTTATTCAGTTAGTTGATTGATGTATTTTATTCATCTAACAAAGTTCACTTCTATCTATGCATACGAATTTATAGCGTTTTTACTATGGGTACAGGAAAAGAGGAACGGAAGTATTTGATTCCCGATTTTTGAGGCGAGTCGGAGGCGCGTTGTCCCCCGGGCGACCCAACGTAACGTATTGGCGGGCTTACCACGATCCCTGACTGATTTATGGCATACGTAAATCTCCAATTTACGCGACACATACAACCGAAACTCTGCATAGTTACAGATTTCCATGTGTAATGAAATACTCGTTAAATATTCGGTTCGATTCACCGATTTCAATGGCGGCGCGCAGTAGAAATTAATTTTACGAAATGTTATTAAGACATTCTACGTTTTGTATACATTACGTTTGTGAAATAATTGTCCACGTTTCATGATAGGCTTTCGGGGTTAATTGAATCTTCGAAATCTGCGGTACGTTTTGTTCAGATTAAATTACGTTGTTCACAATACGAAGATAGTATGAATAACAAGACAAACTGTCGAATTTCTTGCAGCGTTTGTTTTCAAAACAACTGTTATTTCCCGAAGCGGTAAGAGAAGCATGTGTCATAACGAGGTCTCGTTCTTAATAAAGTATACGAATTTTGAAATAGTAAATTTTCCATAAGTTTTACTCGTTTAACATTTACGTTAAAACGTAAAAAAATAAACGGTTTGGGAAATCATCTCAAAAACTATGTGTAAGTGAATTAAATTCCAAATGTAATCATTGGTGTTGTCATAAAATTTACGTAAACAAGTATTTAAAATTGCGCAATAATTAAAAAAATAAATAAATAATGAAAAAATAAATTATTTAGAGTTTTCGTTTCATTACGCATCAAAGCGTGCCACTTACTCTAGATTTACATGGCGTGAATAGTAGAACTGTATGTAATAACACAAATACATACATATATTGTGTACTGGAACGGAACACTCGGTGCGTGAGTACGACACGCTCTTAACCGGTTTTTTATTATGTACTAACACATATAAATCAAATTTAAAAGTATATATATATATTATATGAAATTTCAATCAGATATCTATTGCAGTTCAAAAGATACAACCCTTTAAATAAGGACAGACGGACGAACGGTTGGCGCATGCTAAGTAACAGGGGCCTGTTGGTACCCTTTAGACCCGAAACCTGACAACTATTTAATATTACGTAATTACGTCAAACCTAAGCAAATTAATATCTAATTTGTAATTTTTTATTAATTTTATTTTTGCATTAATATCGAATTTTAAATAGAATTATATCAAATCAAAATCAAATCAAAATATCTTTATTTCGTAGTTATGTAACATAATCTTGAAATACGTCTTAAGAGTGAATTTTATTACTTTGTGGAAAAACGTCACCACAAAGGCGCATTCAAAAATGCTGGTACCTCTCAGAAGAATACGCAAGAAACTGAGGGACGCTCTTTTTAACAAAATTATAAAAAAAAAAGAATTTTAACAATAAGTGCTTAAAGAATAATATTATTGAAACAAACTGATAGGCGAGCAGCTTACACCCATGGATTTTTATCATCTAAGTAGTCTGATACTTTATAATAAGCTTTTGCATAAAGCTTTCGTTTTATTGTAGTTTTAAACTTATTAAGGGGTAGATCTTGAATGTCAGCTGGGATCTTATTGTAAAAGCGTATATAACTTAGCTTTTGTCGTAATTAATAATAATAACACATACAATCACAACAACTTCTAGGTCCCAAACTAAGCATTAGCTTGTATTTTGGGTACCAAGCGAAGACACCACATACATATAACTACCAAGAGCCGGTGCCAGTACTAATATCCATCATATAAATACTGACCTGACCTGGGATTCGAACCTGGGACCTTTAGCTTCGTAGACAGGGTCGCTACCCACTAGGCTCAGCCGTCGTCGAATTGACGCCACAATCGCAGTAATGTCGTTACGCGTTACAGTAAGCTGCGTTCAGTTTAACTGCGCGATTTTTTTTTAATTCAACATAAACAGAAAAATAAATCGACTAGGCCATCTCGGTATACACGACCGCAATCTTTTAACGTATGTATGTATAATATTTCTAATTCTTTTTCCCAAATTCGAATTTATTACATGTACGATACTTGAGATGGGTTTCCTTTACCTGATCGGCTAGAGGATCTGTTAGAATAACTTAAAGAGACTTTTAAAGAAACTGTACGCAGCATTCTTGAGTTATTTCCTGTTAATTTAGGATGCCAGAATATTTTGGTCTATAGGAAACCAGGAGGTTTAACTAGAAATAATTACGTAAAGGTTGTTTATTTGTGATTGCTATTACTTTATCAGGAGCTATTGTAAGCAAATCTTACACGCAGATGTTTAACATTTATTGACAGGTTGTCTATAACTAGCTCATAAATGGAAAATAAAGTTAGCTGTTCTTGAAACTCATGCAAATTATTATTTCAAGTCTATTTACGTAAAAAACTTAAAAGACCAAAAATTTTATTTACGATAAGATATCATTACGAAAGCTTTTTAAAAATCAACGGATCTCCTGCTTTCGCACGAACTTCTTACGACGTTGGAAATGAACCTAACGGAATAAAGTAAACATACATGTTTTGGATAATATTTTACGAAATAAATTTTTTTCGCAAAAAAAGTATCACAACTGTATCTGAATAAGCTTAAAACTTCGAAATATAACATTCTGTACGACATTTCGATCGAACAAACCGAATTAGTACGAAATGTAACACCGACGCATATCCGACTTCCAACTAAGGGCACCCTTAGCCACTACTTCCGGTTGTCCGATTCTAACAATTTTAGTCTCAATCGATCCTTCGTTTAATTACCTCGAGCTGTTTTTTTTTATTTTTCCTATTCGGATCTAGTTTTCGACATATCAGGCTCCTAAAATGAAAATCGGGGAAAAAAATTGCAATTTTTTTCGTTTTTTGCCGATATTTTTTTTGTTTTTGAACTTTTTCCAAATTGTTTTATGCCATCTTGTAGAACTCGCCAAGCTGCATCTTTTGACATCAGTTCATCCCGATATTTCGAAAACTCTTCGTGCAATCTGCCTGTCTCACAAAACTCCCAAATGAGCCCCTATACTCCAACGAAATGAAAGTCATTTCCAATAACAAAAGTATCGGAATACTTAGATGGTAAAAATCCATGGGTGTAAACCGCTCACCCATAGGTTTGTTTGAACAATATTAATATTTAAGCACTTTTGGTTGAAGCAAATTGTTTATAATATTTAAAAAAGTAACCCTCAGTTTCTTGCGTGCATATTAATGCGCTTTTGTGGCGACGTCTTCTCGCAAAGTAATAAATTCACTCTGGAGACGTATTTCAAGATTATATTGTTATACATAACTATGAACCAAAGATATTTGATTTGATATGTTTCACGTAAATTTAGTGCGATAAATTTTAGCTGGCGGCTCAGATGCGAGTCGATAAGGTTTCCGTTAACAAAACATATATGTATTGTATTAGAATTTTAAAACGAAAGTTGGTAGTTATTTGATTAGTTAATTTAAGGGGGCGATTTTATATAGTCTCTTGTAAATCTCCGTAAGTCGTTTAGAGGGCAAGGGCGTTATTAACGGCTAATCGAAGAGTTTTTCCTTATAGGTTAGTTTACTTTTTTTTTTAAATTGTTTTATATGAAAGAGTTTTCTAAATATATTATAACAGTGAAATAATTGTCCTGTCCTGTTAGGCAAAGAGGGCAATACCGCACGGCGTACCTATGTGTGACGTCAGGCCATTTAAAATAATGTTAAATTTCGTTTTGTAAGAAAGAGACAGAGAAGAAATTTTAAAATTTTTCATATTCTTCAACGGAATATAATTTTGTTTTTAAATTTTGTTATCGTATAAAGTCTATTTTTACATTTTATTGATAATATAATATAATATTTGTATATATAAATATATACATAAATATATATAAATAATATATAATATTTTATTAATAAATATAATATATTTAAAATTAGTCAAATACCGTATTAATAGGTCGCCACCTAGTCATAAGGTAGGACTTAGCAACCGCCAGATTACAGTACGATATGTCAGAAGCCTGTAAATACACCAACGAATAAGTCTTTTGCCCGAACACAGCTAGCTCTAAGTCAAAACAGCGATTACGTCAACCAGCCGGCATTACAAGCGGTCGTACGTACCGCAGCGCACGCACGCCATTTCTAACCCGTAAATATGGTTCGGGGCGTCTCTAAATAAATAATACGGAAGTCCGTTTTTACATTAACACGGGCACTACGTGGGGCTACGCCGTCATTGTTTATTCAGTTTAGACCTTCTGGCTTAATCCCTATTGAGCGGTGAGTCCGCGTGTTCGTGCACGTGTGTCGGGGCCCGCGTCCACGGAATCCGTTTGACGTTAATTGAAAATGTCTATTGAAGACAAAAATGTTGTAAAAGGAACGCTGACGGGCCAGACCTCTCTGGATTTTGGCCGAACTGAATAAAATAAATAAGCGCCTTTACCCCGAATAAAATTCTCGCATTGCCCTCCGCACGGGAAGGGACTTCTTTTATTCCATTCATTTTTTGTATTATTAAAGGTTTACTTCGAAATTCCGAAATCCGGGACAATCACACCAATCTCACCACTTTCGAATGCAAAATTTAATTAAATTCGAAGAATTTCTAAAGAAAGGCAATGGAAAGGTATTGTTTACAAGAATTAATTAAATTATTGAAAATGTAATAATGTGTTACACCTGTACTTAATATATTAACGGCGAAGAATCTGTTGTAAGTACGTTTAAATGTGCTTCGAGTGCTTTCAAGAATTACTAGCCCTAACATAAAATTTTATTATACACAAATTAAAGTCTACTTTATAAGCAATTTTTTAAATTCGTAATGGAAGTGCAATTGTCCAGCTTTGTATTTGCAAGAAACAGTTGATTGTATAATAAGGACCTAGTTTTCATGTAATGTGAAGGCGCCTATAACTACCTATAATAATAATAATATATATATATTAATACTGGCACTATGTCTTGGTTGTTCTATGTATGTGGAGTCTTCGCTTGGTACCCAAAACACAATCTAATGCTTAGTTTGGGACCTTGACGTTGTTGTGATTGTGTATGTTATTATTTTTATTATTATATATATATATTTTTAATTCTTAACCTGTAATTATTGCTATATGAAACTTAGTAAATGTTATCTCGATGACGACAACAGCGTTATTACAAACTTTTGTGGATTTTCAATGCTGCTTTTTTTATAATGATTGTAAATGAAAGTGAACTTTAATTAGATGAATAAATTTAAAAAAAAACTAATAAGAATTTTAAAATTCCGCTGCAGCCACAGCCACAGCTATTAAAAGGTACATTTATCTTATAAAATATTGTTGAAACATTTGAGTTTGTGTGAATTAGTTTCATTTTTAGCTGTTGTTCAAAATTTATAGCAAACTGAATAAAGTAATCTCTACGACCACTATTATATTCGCACGTCACTTTGACACTAACAATTTTAATGACTAATTCCTTATAAGTCAATTTTTAACTATGGACTCAAATCTACGGTCACAATTTGATACAGAGCTTATCGAGTGTGTCTGTTACATTTCAGGGTTCAGACAGTGTGTTGCTATCCAAACTAATATGTCGCTTACGTATTTCATACGATGTATATACCAACTGATTAACCTAGCATTTTTGTAATATTATATAATCTTTAATTAACCTAATATCTGTTTAAAGCTGTAAAGTTACCCAACAAACCTTTTAATTGGTTAATTACTATAATTGTTAATTACTATATCTTAATGAATACTGCATGTTATTGTTTATTGTTATAAAAATGTCTTTTGTATTTTATAGTTTTATGACGCCCGATTGAATATTTAGTCAACGAACTAAACTGTTATGCAATTTAGAAATATTACGTCGTACCTATTGGATAAAAACTTTTATGATGCAATTCTGTAAAGAATTACTTCCCTAATGGCCGACGTAATATCTCTCAAGAATTTTAGCCTCAGGAAAACGACACAATTGTTACTTCTCTGTGTACTAGACGACATAACCGTTCACGGATTCCCAACTCGCACACCACTACGGTTTATCGTTCCATTCCGTTCCATCAGCCCATTATGCCCCTCAAAGTGAAGGGGCTTGGAGCTTAATCCACAACGCTGCTCCATTGTGGGTTGGTGAATTTTAGCGACTGCCATCCGTTGATGGCATCCGGGAACGACGGTTTAACGTGCTCTCAGGCACGGAGTCAGTGATAGTTGTGTACTTAAGTCAGAAAGTCAGTCGGTTTATCGTTATTCGCTCGATATTCTCTAGTCTATCTAGATTCATTTGTGTGTGGGGTCTAGATAGGCTATTACCATGATGTGAACTGCTGCGTCATGGCCACAACAAAGTGCGCGAAAAATTATACGCCGCAAACCAAATATACGCCACTTTATGTTTTGACATATTCATTGTGACGTAAATTTTAATATGTATCATATACTATATTTGTATTGGAAAAGAAAATAATTCTAATTTAAAACAATGATAATGACGTACGGTGTCAGATACTGTAGTTTTCGTTCTTTTTGGACATAAGACACAACACTAGCTAATGCTTAGTTTGGGGCCTAGACGTTGTTGTGATGTATACGTTATTCTTACTATTTTAATTACTGAAATGCTCCATCTTGATGGTTCCGTTGTCTATCTATTCTAAATTCTGTCTTTTAATGTTGTAATAATAATATCTGGAAGATCCCACGCAACGTCATTTAGCCCCAAAGTAAGCAAGTATTATTTGAACCTATTTCAAATTTACAGGAACGTGTGACCGCGGTTCGAATCCGGGTGTGTACCAATGAGTTTTTCTGACTTAAGTACATAACTATCACTGACTCCGTGCCTCGGAGAGCACGTTAAGCAGTCGGTCTCGGTTGCTGTTAATAGATGGCGGTCGTTACAATCCGCCAACAAAACCGCATTGGAGCAGCGTGATGGATTTAAGCTCCAAGCCCTTTTACCCAGGGGGAGGCCTAAGTCCCTGCTGTGGGGTATAATGGACTGATGGCAAACAACTGGTATACACACTTAAATATTCTTTTTTTATAATATATACATACGTAGATACATTTTAATTTTTTTTAATGTTATCGCTTGTCTTTGGTCGTATATTTAGAACAGAACTAGTTAATAAGAAATGTAGATCATCGACGTTGAAAATAAACACGTGACAATATTAACTATGACATAATTTAAATTAGATGAAACTATAAAAAGAGGTATAAAAAGAGAAAACAAACGACGTTTGGATATTTCAGTAAAGGGAATAGTTTTTCAATCCGCGGCTTCGAATCGGCATCACTATCTCCGTTTCAATCCCTCGTTCCCGACCTATTTCTGACTAATAGAGATGGCAAGAAGAAATTACCGAAAAATCCTGTAAAATACCTGTCGAAACACCTTGCGGGCCATGATTGTAAGTAGAAACACTACTCCTAAAATGAGTATGAATTGGAACCCAAATTTGCAAGCTCATTAAGAAAAAATGTCTCTTGGGCGGTACGTTTTGCTTTTTTTTAAATATGCATTATTATCGAATTTACGGCTCATCATTTTTAAAAACAAAGAACTAACAAAAATCACTAAAAAAAACAAAATTTCAAAAAAACATAAACATCTTGCCCTTTGACAGTATTTCTCTTATTACATGTATTTTTTCTGTGCATATTGATACAGAAATACAGCGAGGATTAGACACGAGCTTTCTTTTTTTGTATGAAAAGCTTATCCCCTTAAGTCTCTGATCACAGGCCGGCTATTCGAGAGCCGGGCTTTACGTACAAAGGCTTTAGTGGTCAACGCTGACCGTGTTTATAATATCTATGCAAATTATCCCGATTCTGCCCTAGATCCGACATCTAAACGGAGTTAATTGAATATGTAATTGAGATCAAGCCGTGTTAGCTCTAGTATTTGACTTCTCTATAATTATGAATATGTATGTATGAAAATGCTAATAAGAAAGCCACTATTTCCGAGTACTGCTGATTCTGTTTTATCTACCACTAGCGACTGCCCGCAGCTTCGCTTGCGTAGACTACACATTCCGGTTTTAGGTATTATTAACTTTCGAAATGGTTTATACATACTTTTTGCTGAAACTAATATTGGGTACACCCATTCAAACTTTCAATCTTCATTCTCCCCACTCCTTTAGGAAAACCGATACTCCCATACTTTTCACCTCCCGTTTCCCACTCTTAAAATGTGGAAATCCAAAAACTCTGAAAGACATCATTATTTATTTATGTCAAAATTTTTATGTTTCTAACTTTAAAGAACAAAGACTCATACAAAGCCCTTCCGTCCCTCCCTCCTTAAATTTGAAATTTCCAAATATTCCGTTCATAAAAAATTCATACGTTATAAAATAAACCACTGTTCCAAATTTCGGCTTCCTAGACTTAGTTTCGGCTTTATCTACGTTGATAGATCAGTGAAGACAAACGACAGACAGACACAAAAAGTAGCTGATGTCACTCTTGACAACCTTCTTTCACGTCTGCAAAGTTTCATTAAAATCTGTTGAGCCGTTTTGAAGATTAGCTTGAATAGACACGTAGACGTACAGACAGATAGACGGACAAAAAGTAGCGCATGTCACTTTTGACCACCTCCTTTTCATACCCGTGAAATTTCATTAAAGTCGGTTTAACCGTTTTGGAGATTAGCTCGAATAGACAGATGGACGCACATACAGACATACAAAAAGTAGTGGTTGTCACTTTTGACCACTTTTCTTCCATATTTGTGAAGTTTCATCAAAATCAGTTTAGCTGTTTTGGAGATTTGCTCAAATGGACAGACAGACAGATAGTATTATTTTATACATATAGCCTATAGCCTTCCTCAATAAATAAACTATCCAACACAAAAAGATCAATTCGAACCAGTAGTTCCTGAGATTTGCGCGTTCAAACAAACAAACAAACAAACAAACAAACAAACAAACAAACAAACAAACAAACAAACAAACAAACAAACTCTTCAGCTTTATAATATTAGTATAGATAACGTTACCAGGGCGCGCTGCAGTAAACGTGTTTCTATAAAGCCGTTTGACTGATTTTAAGGTAGTTTATAAGATCGAACTTATTTGCATGGTTCATATAAGGCAGTGTGCGCAAATGACTTGACGATCCCAACATATTGTGGCTGGCCACTAGAGGAAGTCCAATTCATTTATTTTTCTTTTATTCAATAGATATTGTTATTTTGTTCTTAGGTTGTTTTGTTTTGCTGAAAAGACGTTAGGTATATATTTTTCTTTTTCAGATAAACAAATAGCTTTCACTTTGCTTTTGAATCATAATTTAATAATATAGCATGTTTGTAACTATTTATAAAGAAAACGAAATGAAATTAAATACAAGCACAACCATACATCCTGAATAACTTACTACACTTCCCTCAAAAACCGATCCCCGTTTTAGATCAACGAGACCCCTCCGCTGCGTCGTTCGGTATAAATTCTTTCTGCGATTATACTAATACTACTTTTATTAAAATGTATTGCTATTTGCTTTTTCAATATCCCTAAATCCGGTCCTGCTTTAGAGAAACATGTCACCTGTTAAGGCGAGTGCGCCGTTAATGTTATTTATGACTAGAGTTTACTGCGTTAAATGAGTATACCAAGGATTCTTATTAAATGTAGTGTACAGGGAGATTTTTCCATCACTTTCAATTTTTTTTCTAGACATTAGGTATTATATAAATACTCTATTTCTAAAGGAAGTTAGGTAGGTCACATTTTTACATTAAAATATTCTTATTGAAAAAAATATCCATATCCAGCGCATCCCTACGGTAATACGATAATTTGGTGGCGGCATTATATCTCAGTATGTTAGTACAGAGTAATAATGAAAGAAAATACGGGCGGAAAGCTAGTTTGATAATAAAATATAGTCCATGTTACTCGAGGTTAAGGTAGTATTCTAATGATCAAATAATTTTTAAAATCGGTTCAGTAATTTTTGAGTTTATTCGTTACAGACATAAAAAAATACAAATCTTTCCTCTTTCTCATATTAGTGTAGATAAAGAATATAATCAAATATATATAACAGTTGTTTAGTACCCGTAATACAAGCATAATACTTGTTTACTTTGAGACTAGATGGTGCTGTGTGGAAGGTCCAAGGTATTATTCTTCTTATTACCTATTATTTATGCCTTGTTGTATTTATGACGAACTTAACAAACTAATAGTCCGGAATGAAATGTCAGAGTGAGTGGTGACAACGAAGTTAGGGGTTAGGTTGTATTTAGAAAAGAAATAAACGAATTGGCAGTGTCAAAGCGGCGTGTATATTTTATAAGAGTGGTTGTCGCGAGTGTATTATTTGATTTTGCTGTTAATTGTTGCACGACGTAATAAACATTAAATAAATTGCCGTGAGTTTATCTAAACGTAACACAGAACCTAGAACGCAATTGAGGCACTGTTTCATGGAGGTTGAGTTCGTTTGATTTACATTTTAATGAACACGCACTAAACTAAGTGAATTTATATATGAATAGGTAGAGCTTAATGAAATACTGCCACATTACCATCGATTTCAAAGCTAGTGCGAGTCGTTTATCTAAAACTGTTTCGCTTGTTGTAAATTGGATTAATTAATTTCTCTACAATATAAATGTAAACATAGAAAGCGACATATGTCCGATATTTCAAATTCGATCCGCCGCGCGCACACTTCACGCGTGTACTGATTCAGTTCAAGATAATCTTTTTTTGTCGCCCACCTGTTGTGTACGTTTGATCATATCTCGTGAAGCTCACATACTATAACTATCCACAAATACTGTTGGTTTAATTTTGTTTTGCATAGAACAATATGTTTTATAGACGTGACAATTTCTGAAGGGTTTAAAAAAAAAATTGGCCTTGTAGGTTATAATGTACAAGAGATTTTATTTTAGTTACGGGAATTGTCACCAAATATATGTAATAAATGCTTAAAAAGATTTATTGACCTTTTCGTGCCTCCACTACTGAAGTACAGCCTTACTTTAACATTAAGGGTTTGGCACATAAGATCACCATGCTGGTCAGGTACGAGTTGGGGTTTCTAAATTCCTTATAGAATTTTGGATGTCGCTGGAACTCGTGATATTCATTTCACTTAGTTTTCACTCATTGGTCACTACGTCTACAGTGAGGAATTCATGAAATCCATCAAGGCGGGGTGCTAAGCCACTCTGCCACCGCACAGCTCACAGCGCATCATCAGCGCACTCTAGCATGAACATACTGAAACACCAACCTAATTATAATTTAAAACTATGAATATCTCCCAAATATGGAATCGATTAATCAACGAATTTATTGTTATTGTCACATATTTAAATTTTGAATTTTTTAAACTAAATTAAATACAAAGATTATCTGTGCGAGCGGTAATCGTAATACGTACGTAATACGTAACGTATACATCACAGCAACGTCTAGGCCCCAAACTAAGCATTAGCATGTATTTTGGGTACCAAGCGAAGACACCACATACATATAACAACCAATACCCGGTACCAGTATCAATATTCGACATATAAATACTGATCCGACCTGGGATTCGAACCCGGGACCTCCAGCCTCGTAGGCTAAGCGGTCGTCAATCAATCAATTCTTTAATTTGATTAAAATACAAATAAAACTCAACTGAACTATAAAATACATGTCAATTCATCGGCGTATTTTTTGAGCCTGTGATAAACCTATGTTTATGGTGTTTTATTATATTTTACAATTATATTACTATAATTTTATATATATTTATAATTTTTATATTTTTGTATAAAGAGAAAACTATAAACGTTGCACATTTTATTTTTTAGGAAAAGAGAAGATATTTTCTGACATTCATATGGAATCAGAATAGAGTGGAAATCCTTTGCAATCACTAAATACGATATTCAGTTTATGTTATCAGTATAATCCGATTACGTATAGAAAATATTCACACAATTGATCTAGAATAGTGTAATATTTATATCTGAAACACATATAGTATATGTAATTTAACCTGACATCTCTCATTAGCCACATTAACTCCTAAATGTCATCTTAGGCCCTAGACAAGAGGGTAAGATGTTTTGATAGTGTTTATAATTTCTTAAATGAACCGGGTGTTAAGATTGTAGATTTAAATTGTTGATAGACGTTAGAAAAAGACGTTCGAAAAAACGGATCAATGCAGGATCTATGTTACCCATAGAGTAACAAAATTAACAGCAGTAATGCTACAGTAGAGATCGCAATGTCTGTTTCTATTACGGAACGAAGGCGACCCAAAATGGCGGGCGTAAAAGCAGGGATGCATAAAGTTGTCAGCTGTCCCCTCCAAACGCAACTTATAAACGGATAGAATTGGTGTAAAAGTAGTTTGATCGAACGATCGATGTGATATATACAAATTCACATGACTCGTTAAAAAAGGCTGACTCCAAAAAGGTGAAAGTTAGTCTATGGTAACGTGTGACGGTAGGTGATGGCCGATAGTGGAACCAACGACCGAAACGGAATAATGACGCGACACTGCGCCTGACCCACCTCTGCTTTCGTCATAAAAGAAATGGACACTCGTGAATGTAAAGTCTTAGACACGAAAAACTTCCAAATTTTTTGAAACTAGTTTAATGGAAGATAAAATTATAACAATGGAAAAAATGTATGTGTAAGTGGTTTAGCGATATTGGAAAAATATTGAAAGTTATATTGCGGATACGTAATACGGACGGATCGGTTAGGGGCTCTCCCACACTTCTTTACAAGCTTCTGTTGACCAAATTTTAAAAAAAGGCCTTTCGAGCACCCAAAGCGATGAAATCGTATGTAACATGGATACACAACGATGCAACGAAAGGGGTATATGTAAGGACCATGCAGTTCATTCTAAGTGACTCCACCAACCGGCCCGAGGAACAGATGTAAGCTTATGTATGTATTTTTGAGTGCAAACGGTGATTTACACATATAGAGCTTTTACTCGACTACGGAGGGTAATGTTTTTCGAGTGCGTGTATATACTAGGTTAGTATATCTATTGACAGGCTCTACAGCCCAAACGGCTTGTTGAATTTTAAAACATGATGGGTAGTTAATTTTGTCTCAATTGTGAGAGTGCCATAGGGTATGATATTTAAAATATAGCGTCTGTGAATCAAAAAGAAGAAAACATATATTCAAAAAATATACAGTTTCAAATATGTATATATTATAACACGTTCATGCACTAATTTTGACACAAACTATAGAAAAGTACCACGGCACATTGGATCGGTCCGTTGAGGATCTAAGCTCACATATCTTTGAAAGAGACTCAAGCGTATGTATGTAGCCCGGCCCTTATAGCCGAGGAAAAATACAAGAAAATTTTTTTTTAGTTTAATTAAAAAAATTAAAAACCTGACTGCGTTCAAATTTTTTAGCTGAAAAGAAGAAAACAAGTTCTATACGTATATAATTTATAGAATTTCGTTTGAGCAATGTAGAATGCAATATGCAATGTTTTTTATGCGGTAGGTACCTATCTAATCAATAATAAATTATATTTATTGTGTTTATTGTAATATAAATCTAACTTAAATGTTATAAGATATTACAGGCGGTGAAAAGACGAGATGTGCAGTAAAAACTGTTTACGTCAAAGCCAGGTAAACACAGTATATAAATGACATGCATTTAATAATTTTGTGTAGTAACAAATTATTACACTTTTAGGATTTTTGCGATATTGTCTTAAACCGAAAAAAAAATAAGAATGGAGTCTTTCTTTTAAGTAACTGTAAATGCTAATTTGGAATTAGTGATATTAAGAGATACAGGCCCTCCAAGGACTTACTGTTAGCATTGACACAAGAACTTATTTTTCTAACTGTACGCGCACATATGGCACAGTCTCGTTTAAGTCCATTTAATTGTTTTTAATGTTTCCTGAGTTCAATTGTGCGTGAAGCGACTGTCATTAAGATGTATAAAAATAATGAATTACGTATAATTATTTTTCATGTTACAATAAATTGTACCTATATAAAATGACAATAACTTGCGACTTCAGATTATTCATTTTGATGAGTTTATGGCACTTAATTGTTTCCACTTTCTTTACATTTATTTTTCAATAGATCTGTAAAGCTAAAGAAATGTTTTTGTAGAGACTACATTTCTAAATAAAATGGTGAAAGTGTGTAATGTGAAACCGCAGAAAATACACATACGCATTACACGTTGAAACTTCAAGGAAATGCGTGAAAAGTTCAACGTCAACTAATTGCGAGTAAAATGACGTCAATCAAAAATGCGCTAAAAAAAACTTAGAGTACTTACCCAAAGCATATCGAGTATGTGTGAATGTGCAAATAATATTTTTTTTTTTATGGCGTGACTTTATTAAACTTGTACATAATTACAAAAAACTTAGGTTATATAACCTGTCGGCTAATTCTAAGCGATTGGGGAACGTGATATCAGAGGTTTAACGTGCGTGTTGGTAGCACTGTTTGAATACGTATAACGTAATAAACTTTATTTTAATTATAGTTTAAGCAAATATTTATTATATCGTTACTTATTACACCAGGTGTGTATTTAACCTCCTACCAGCTTAATGTGGGTATCAGCTTCTAAGCCCAAATAAAATTTTAATAATGATAATAACGTATACATCACAACAACGTCTAGGCCCCAAACTAAGCATTAGCTTGTGTTTTGGGTACCAAGCGATGACATACATTTAACAATCAATACCCGGTACCAGTTTCGATATTCTTCATGTAAATACTGACCCGACCTGGGATTCGAACCCGGGACCTCCAGCTTCGTAGGCGGGGTCGCTACCCACAAGGCTAAACGATCATCGATAAATTAATTTAATGTTTCGAAGTATATTAAATTAATTTTTAATTTTGTAAAATTTACGCATGTTCATCGCCATTCAAGTTGTTACGAAATACATTTTGCGGTCAGTAACCTTGTAAGGAGGTTTAGGTATTGCGTACCATTGATATGACGCCGTCGCTTGTAAATGGAAAAATTTACATTAGACAAAATCAATAATAAATACTCGAAACAGGTTGGCTGAGCTCCCCGTCACCCTGAGTGGAGGCCTAAGCCTCTGTGATGGGCCATAATGGGCTGGTGGGATTGAATGGAAAATAATAAATTACATTTTTATCTGAATGAATTTTGTCAAACATGGACTTATATGCATTATGTTTGATAGAAGCAAAAAAAAACTTATATCTATTATTTATTACAGCTAGTAGTCCAATGCGAAATGTCTAGAATTGGGTAGATGACAATTTATTTTGTTACTTAGTTTATATAAAAGAGTTTTCTAAAATCATAACAATGAAATAATATAAAATATAAATAATTACTAACGAAGTAATGAATGTTTAAAATGTCCTGTTAGACAGAGAGGGCAATACTGCACGGCGTAGGTACTTAGCTGTGATGTCAGAACATTTAAAATAATGTTAATTTTCGTTTTGGGAGAAAGAGACGAAGAATTTTTAACAGCTTATAAGTTCCATATTCTTGAACCGAATATAATTTTGTTTATCTTATCATATAAAATCTATGTCTATATTTTCTTGATATATACAATATTAACAATATTAGTCACATAGTCCATTAGCCGTCGATCGGGTAGTAATTCCATACATTAGTTACAAAAATACACTGCCTTTATTCTTCTTCTTCTGGCTGTCGAATTGTTGTGTAAAAAAAATATTGCATATCTACTCACATTTTATTTATATAAATTTTATTGTAAACCCACGCGCGTGGAATCTTAAGAAAAAAAATATACACCGTTATTATACGGACCAACCATAAACATTTTTCATTTCTTGTGGCACAGTAGCGTTTGTAATAAAAACTTTAACTGCAACCGCAGCGACGCGAGCGGTCCCCGAATGCAGCGTGTACCGAAACGTAATTTATGCGTTCCTTAAAACTACGTGCCCGCGAGTGGGCGCCCGCCATTGTCACGACAAAAATCTATAGATCCGTTACTTTTATGTTAAGAATCCAGCTGGGATGGAAACACTGATATTCGTTATTGTAATGGAACAACGACGATGTATTTAAACGAGAAGATAAAAGTCGTCCACGTCAAAAGCAACGCACACACCTTAATGTATCTATGCTTTAAGTCTTTATTGTCATAACTGGTAAACATTTAATCAGATATATGTTAACAGGATAATCGCGTAATGTTTCTGGTATATCGGATTATGTTGTCCTTCCTCGCGGTATCCATGCCGTACGCAGAGAAAATAAACCTTATGTGGCATATCTTCAGTTAATAAATAATTTAAGAACGGGATGCGAGCTTGAATGTCCATACAAACGCTTTTAAACGATTACGATATTAATATCTACGCATTTTAATGTTGGAATGTTTTAAATTATACAATCCTAGTTATAGATATTAGAAATATTTCTATAACTTTTACGAAATTTTTATAACAAGTATGTTAATAGGAATTTCGAAGTTTTGCCTCTATGTAAACCTAATACTAATCCAAATGATACTATAATAGAAACATACCAAGATTAAAATGCGTATTAATGTCGTAATCGTTCACGAGCGTATGGGCGTCCACGCGCACATCCCCTTCTTAAGGGTTATACCTTCAAATACAAAAAATGTTAAAATTATGTCGTAGTGTAATGTTTCTTTAATAAAAAATTGAATTCTTATATTTGACTATAATTATAAAAACTCGTTTTTTTTTTAATATAACAACACAAAATTTGCATTTTAAACATATTTGTTAAAAAAAAATTATGTATAACCTACCTAGAAAGAGAAAAATAAAAAAAAAACGTTTTACGTTGAGAAATGGATTCAGTGATTTTATGTAGGTACGTCAAACGGTGTTTTCATAGCTACACACTTAGCTTTATTTTTTTACTAGGGAAGACGAACAGATGATACGTACCGATAAGGCCGTGTAATCAACGCTCAAGCTTCTGGAAGGCGAAATGTGGCTCGGAGGAAATATGAATAACAAAAGCGGCGCATGTGTGCGTACTCGTGTGACGCAGGATTTTATATTAAATTAAGATTCCGGATGAAAATCGAGAACGGAGCTGATTAAAATAAATCCTTATTTAAGAGCAACTTTTCTTCGGATATACGATACTTTTTTGTGCGGGTGAAAACGCCCGCTTGTCAGCGGTGTTGAAAATATTTTCCCATATTTTTCGTTGATATTCGCTCTCAATACAGACCATATGAAGTGTGGCAAACGCTAAAGCTAATAATATAAATTTTCATATTTTACCATATACCATAAACAAACCATTAAACTTTTCATATTTACATGTTAAGTTACAAAACTTGTTAGGGATACTCTGTGCCTTTCTTATGTAAAGAGGACATAACAGTTACGACGACGTATGTGTTGCTTTTATGATTTTCATTATATATAGTTAATTATACACCCCTATTTGCTAAAGTTTGCTAAAGTGAAATTATTCAACGACTACTCTACTGGATGAGTATTATATATATGATTGTTCGGATTCTACTCCCAGTAGGTACATGTGGATACCCTAGTATTCATAATACCGGGAGTCTTATAGAGTATTATTTTTATTTTTTCCATTCCATCAGCCCATTATACACCACTGCAGGGGCTTAGGCCTCCCCCCAGAGGGTGAGCGGGCTTGGAGCTTAAATCCACCAAGCTGCTCCAATGCGGTTTAGTTGGCGGATCGTAATGACCGCTATCTATTGACAGCAACCGGGACCGACTACTTAACGTGCTCTCCGAGGCACTGAGCCAGTGATAGTTATGCACTTAAGTCAGAAAAACTCATTGATACACGCCCGGATTCGAAACATGGCCACTCGGCTTTGTAAATTTGAAACAGGTTCGCTACGCTCGGGCTAGCACGACAGACTGACCGAGTATTGTAGTGTATTATAATTTTGCTTCTGATGCTAAATATTTAACTTTTTATTGATTTATCTTAAAGAACTTACTGAATAAATAAATAATATTTTAACAATTTTTTAAATCGATAGCTAATAATAATAAAAAGTTAAGTAGAAATGTTTCAAATCTCCAGATAGAACAGAAAGCAATATTGAGGCGTGATGGTACGCCCCGATGCGGCCACCCATACACATGAATACGAAAATGTCGCTGTCTCCGTGTCTGCTTGTCTGTTTGTCTGATCTGTTTTATCTGCTAAATCGCTGAATCGATTTGCCTGTGGAAATGTGCCTGTGTGTTTTAACAATAAAAAGCGTTGTTAAACATTTAGTAATCCGCTAATACGATTTCGAGTCCAACGGGCTATTCTAAAAGGTATGTCGAAATGAAAAAGAAGCAGTGGCGGCACGACTCTCGGCGGCGGAGGCGCAGGCGCGAATCACTATAAACAGTTATGTGCCACTTAGCATTTAAATGCCTATACATAACTTACATCTTCGATATACGCTAATGTAATTTGATGTGACCGGAATAGTACGCGGGCCGAACTCTATTTCAAAGTAATGTGAAGCTTTTTATGGCAAGAAAGAGATAGAAAAGGATGCTTTGATACCTTGTAAGTTTTTTATTTTTCAGGCCAATCAATTTTGTTTTTAAAATTTGTTATTGTATTTAGTCTATTTATACAATATATTTAAAAATATAAAATTTTCAATATGACTTATTTAAACCCTACTTCCTTTTTCCGAATTCCTTAAAAGAGTCAATTTTTCTCTGTAGAACATTCCATTTCATTGTTGTTACTACGTTCGGTTATAATACTTTCTACAGAGTAAAAAAATATTATTTTGACTTTAATCTCAGCTGCAATCATTTGAAATGGGTCCAGATTAGAAACCTCAAACACTATGTAGTTTTCCTTTGTCATTTTCATAACCACGAGAACATGGGAAATGCAATTTTCTGGCTACTAATGCAGTCGTTTGCTCGAAATCACGTTGAAGTTAGTGACATGAAACCTGTTACACTGATTCAACGAAATGGTAGAGTTAGCTGCAATAAGTTTCCGAGTGCCCACAGCTTTGTGTTGCATTCACCGACAAGTTTAAATACTGTAAGGCCAGATAGGAAATTACATCCGAACTCCATTGGTATAAGTGAAATAAACATTTTTATCAATTACTTATTTAGTACTGAAAACTAATATTCGTGTAATGTAATAAATGTTGTAAACAACTTATTATTGTCTATATTTTAAAAGTTATTATTTGTTTGTATTGGTACTTAGACAAGCATAAATATATATGTACATATATATTCGTACCATTTTCTGACTACTGCTGCGGAAGTCAGAATGGGTTGGAAATGCAATCAGCTTATTTTATAGAGAAACAACACGCTGTGGAACAATATACATATGGAACCGAATAATAACAGTGCTCAATAATAGCAACATTAGCTTATTTTAGTGTCAGATAATAAAAATAATACCAGGGACATCCCACACAGTACCATCTAGTCCCGAACTAAGCAGAGCCTGTATTACGGGCACTAGACAGCTGATATAAATACATACTTTAATAAATTTTATGAGGTATACATATACAGGAAGATAATATAACAACCTTCCAAAAAAATTCTAGATGTTACGTATCACCAATAGATAAATAAAAAATATACGTTACATTTTCATAATGAATTATTTTATCTACAGTGTTATTTTATAAAAATTGGTTGCTTTCTTTGTGACGACGTACGCGCCCGAGACCTTGAGACCGAGATGACGCAACCTGCTAATCTAGCATGTGGCGGCCGTGAGTGGTGATTAGACATATTGGTTTTTTCGGAAAGGGTTTGTATAGTCATATCTCAATATTTTCTTATTGAATGATATTAAAAGGAAACATGATGGCCTTCGGTCTTTTACCATTATATTAAACATTTTTATCATTATATTAAAATTAGAATGGTTGTTAAAATTTTAATGTTCAATGCTTAATTCATGCACACAAATATTTGTTCCGGGCGGAAATCCAACCTCGACCCTTGGTTTTGCAGTTAGGGTCTGTAACCTCTCTAACCACTCAGCTAATTGGCCAGTCTGTAGATTAATAGGTGTATTGATATAAAACTGACGACATTAGTTTTCATGCAATATCTTTGTAATGGTTACGTTAGTAAAAATCACTGGAAATACGTTTTAAATAGTTACGTAATATACAAATACACAGTATTTTTTGAATTGAAATCTTAACATATACATACTTATATATAGGTTTAATACAATACAATTTTCAAATCTATGTTAGATTTGTTCTGTGAAGTTAAAAAATTGTCACTCAAAAGTCAAATTTTTTAATATTAAGGTTCAGTTTTGTGAACTTAGAGAAAGCCAACGAATTAAGATGAATTTAATTAACAAATCCTAAAATAGGTTCTTTTACTGTACGCTATTATTCTAAGTTAATCAGAACAGCGTTTGTGAATGTATTACAATAAAACACCCAATTATTTTTGGTATTCTGGTTTTAAATATTCACAAGCGACAGTCAAAAACAGAATTAACATCATGTCGACGCTCATAACGCCGAGGCCGACAAAGGAGGTTATTGCTAATATGCAACACACAAAAAATTCATTCCATAATATTAAAGATAAAAGAATTGTTCCGTTTTGGTACCAAAACAAATGTAAAAGTTAACCAGGCCATCAGTTATCTTTATACAAAGAACTTTCAAAATATACTAATACAAAAATAATTTATTTTTTTGTCTGGCTATAGATTTTTTATCGTATGTAACGTAAAACCCAACGGAATATCTTAGAACAAAATGCCTTTTTAAGTATGTTTTTTGCTAAGCTAGTGGCCAGTGCGTTAAAAAACAAATTGAGGACAGATTCGATGTCTGTATTCAACTAACTGGTGCAACTCATGTATCATAGAAGTACAAATTGATTAGAAGCCCTTTTTTGCGTTTACTCATACTATAGCTAGCTGGTGTAAGGTGGGGAGTTTTAGCCCGAGTTCAGCCGCTCTTCACCCCCGAGAAATCCCCGCCCATCGGTTTCCCCCCTCTCCCAAAATTGCGTAATGTCACTTCGATACTGTGAACTGACATTTATTACTATTAAAATCAAACACCGCTGTCAAATTAATTTACTCTATGATTTTAATACTGGTACAAAAACCAGATAATGTATGACGGGGAGATTGACCTCGCCCACATTTTTCAATCTGTACAGGGCTGTTCTTATGGTCTCAAATCTGGGTTGTTTAGGGCGCTGCGCTCAGCGGTCGGCACGCCAAGTGTTCGACGTGCGTGTAAATACATAAGCTGCGCAGACGACATGGTATTGTTATGCGCTGCAGTATGCTGCTTCAGACGTTTTCAGCTGAACATGGTTTGTAATATAATGTTACGCTTTTCAGAGCTTATTACGCTTTTATAAAGCGTTCAGCGTGCTGCTGGGGCTGCTTCGATGCTGTAGCGCTCCAAGCATGTTTGATAGCAATTTCTTGGCGACAGTATGTAAGAAGTGCGCGTCCTTGCTCTGTAGAGTGCGGACTAGCTCCAACAGCAACTTAGCCATGATCGCGGGCAGGCTAGATTATCCTTATATGATAAAGCTATACCTAGGGTTCACGCAGAGTACAATAAGCAATAAAACATTATTAACATAATACATCAATACGATATTTTTTTAATTAACTAAGTGTAATAATAACACAGTTTAAGTATATTTTTACTAATAAGAAATGATTATTTAATATCTGATATTAAAATAAATTATTATAATTTTTTTTTTCATTTTCGTTACAATTTTGTAATTGTGCTTTATCTCTTACATGGTTCAATGTTTATGGTTCAATGGTATGTTTTTTTTTTGTTAGTATTTAAATGTTGCTACGTTTTGACATTTTTAGGATAGCGGTGTTGCTGTTAATTAATTACTTAAGCGTTCCTTTCACATTTTATTTTACAATTAAAAAAATGCAGCCTACAATAATTTTTTTATTATTCCACTAAACTCTTTGATTCAGGTTTTTATCTAGCAAAAAATTCGGAGCCAGTAAAATTTATCTAAGAATCAAATACAAAGTCGCATCATAGATACAAATCTTTAAAAAAATGCTGTACAGTTGGCCACAAATAATTTATGAAAATATGCACGTTTATACGTAAGAGTATTCATGTATACATGAGAAATAAAAATAATGAATATTAGACGGAACGGCAAATCAGCCCTACCTCATATTCGGTTATAAGAAGTTAAAGATTCAATTTTGAAGCAATACATACACCCATTATACGAATCCTAATGAAATATTATATTTAGCTCTGAATAAATTTGAATATTCTGCTATTAAAATATAGTGATTACGTAGAAAAAATCAAAAAATTCTTTAAAAGAACAGACTTTCTTAAATGATATTTTTAAAATGTTCAAATGTGTTGACTGGTTAAATGTAGGTATTCAGTGTCAATTTTGATATTTTTTTTTTTTGTAAAATAGTCTAAAAATAGATGCACCTATCCATTTAACTGTGATCATAATAACTTTAAAGATTACACACAATAAACTATTTTGTTTGTTGTAAGCCAAGAATAATAGAAAATAAATAAACAATAAATAATGTAAATTTGGACAATTTCATTAAGGTTCATTTTAGTAACACGCTAACAAAAACAAAGAGGATCCAAAAAAATTCAACAAAAGTGAATATATCATATGTTAAAAAAAAACAATAATTGAATTTACATGACTGTCAGTCTGAATCTTCTGCGCCAGATGTCATAGCCTGCAGTGACGTCGACTCTCCAGAGGCAATAATCGAGTTTTCATCCCCCCGATCTATGATTGAAATCACTTTTTTTCGCCGATAATTTCCTCCGAAATGGATTTCGGTGGAATGGCAATGGCCTATTCGAATAATTAACAAGGCTGAATAATAAAAATTGATTGTTATTGCAAAAATATAAAGGTCTATGAACTCAGTAGTTTTATTTTGAATTCAATTATAAATCCAGTGTTTTGTAAAATCATACCATCTGTACTGATATTGAAAAACTTTTATTTATCAGTGGATCCAATATACAACTTACTGATATAATCGTAATTACTTGATGTTTTTAATTTTTAATTTTGCTATTTTATTCCTTAAAATAGCTACTTAATCATACATATCGTAATATATAAAATTAAAATATTTCTGTTTAAATGTGAAGCCAGCGTAGTGATTTTTGATTTATAAACGTCTAAACATCATTTCGTTACTACGTAATTATTTTTTTTATTTATAAGCAGTACTAAACAGTTTTCGTTAATAACAGTTGCTTTATAGTTTCGAACTTCAGAAGTATCAAGTGATTAATATATATTTTATTTTTGAAACAGAGATCATTATAAAGAAAAAAAACTATAAATTTATCGTCGACTTCGTCGAGAAAATCAATACAGATTCTTTCACAAAATAAACTTGATATTTGATGCTTCTAAAGTATAGAATTAATAAAAGAGCACGTTAAGCCGTCGGTTCCGGTTACAGATGGCAGTCGTTAAAATCCACTACCTCGCACTGGAGCAGCGTCGTGGATTATGCTCCAAGCTCCCTCACGCTGGGGGAGGCCTAAGCCTCTGCACTGGGGATAATGGGCTAGTGGAAGTGGAAAGTACAGGATTAAAGTACTATCAGGTAATATGTGTTACTTATGAGATATTTTTAAAGGTATATAAATTGCCTGCGAAAGTTCCCACGTATAAGCAATATCACGCGAGTACTTGTTTATGTCGAATATGTGTATCATAAACGATAAATATGTGCGGATATGATGGTGCTCTCGATTTTAAAGTCGTTGCCACAGCGCGGGCGCGTGTTGCTCGCACGCCTTTCTACACAATTAAATTTAATTAATTCGAATAGTTCGCCAGTCGCGCCACTCGGTAATGGGCTGGATGTGTCTCTGGAAACACAAAGGGGTATAAATATCACGCACGCGGTTGTAATACGTTCAGACAATACGCTCCGCCTAACAGTTATTAGTCCTTTCGAACGATCTCACGGACTTCGGTTTATGAGGGGTGCGTAAACTTTATGGAGTAATTAAAACGCAATAAGCTTTTGAGTAAATAAAAATAGAAATTAATTGCATTGCAAAGAAAGCGTAATAAACAAGAAAATCAATTCGGGGGCCATCGGCGATATAAAGATTATGAGAGCATTAAAAACGTCACCCCCTACGGGATTACGGAGTTCGGCTCGTGTAGGGTCTATGCTCGTGTAGGCTATGAGTTTGTTTATTATATAAATTAATTGATTGATTCGAATATAGCTAAAGATATACCTAATTCAGTTACCTATCTTAATATTTAGTGTTCGGCTGATCGTAGTCATAACTTATAGAGCATGTAGTTTACCGAATTAAATAAAAAGTAGAAAAAAAGGATTGATAAAATAAAACTTTAAAACACGTTTTTCTCGGTAACCGTTAGATTACGCCGTCTGCTCACTTAAAGTTTTTGTTTTGTTCAATAAGCTCTACACGCTCCAAAAGCTTGAATTACGTCCAGGCGATCACGTGCTATATATGTTCGACTGAACGTAGTTCAAATTTAACGTGTTTTTCTCGGTAACCGTTAGTTTACACCATCTGCTCACTTGAAACTTTTTGTTTAGTTCGGTAAGCTCAACATGTAAGTTTGGATTACGTTCAGCCGAACACATAATAAATATGGAGGTGTTTTTGTTTATTCATTTTTTGGTTTATCCTTTTTTAAAGTAGTAACGGAGCAACGTTACGACGTGATTATTTTCACGAAGATCCTTAAAGACAATAATTTAGTGCAGTTTAGTTTAGTACAGTTCTTATTAGAAGCTATAATTGGACCAGTGTGATTTTAGTATATGTTCAAATATCAATGCATTATGTAATTAACTAAATTATTGTGATTTTGTGGGTTGGGGCGTTATTGCGCTTAGCGGTTCAATTTCTGTCTTACATAGGATACAAAACTAATGAAGATTCAAAATGAATGACAAGCAAAACTTCCAGTTCTGGAATGGATCAGTAATTGGAGTCGAACTAGAAAGTAGGAAGTGAGATAGGAGAGGTATTATAATACTGCGGGAATGGAAACGGGAAAATAAAGTTTTAGCCGCGGACTATAGCTGGTATATTATATTTACTACGTCATGTTCGAAAACATGTTAATAAACATTGCAGGAAGTATACGAAAATTAAAAATTCGAACGTGCGAAATTGAACTACCGCTCCCTCAATAGATAGGCATATAATTAGGCTGCGCTCGTTTGCTTTACAGATTGTATCCAAAAATCAAATGAAGTGAGTCAAGTAATATATTAAAATTGAAAGCGAGTTGGGGATTAGTATAAAATAGAAATATATGTAAAATATAAAAAAAATTAATTCAAAAATTCGCAACCAAAGTTAAAATTTATAACGTGTGTGTAAACCCGAACGGACTTGTGGGAGTGGCACACCGCGCCAAGCAACCAAATCCTGTTTTATTGCTGATGCAGGCTTACGAGAGTTTTCGCAGCTTCGATCAAACTAGGTAAATCCAAGCCAATTGTATCATTCCGATGTACGTAGAATCTTGTTTATTTTAACACCGCAATGCAGGAAAATTTGTAAGATACAGTATACGCGACGTTGTTTGTATCTTTTTTAACGTAATTCACGTATTTCGACACCGCATACACTATAGACACATATTTTTGATTCTTGTACAAAATGACTAATAATTTTACGCGTGACCAGCATAAGCATTGACAATACATAACCCAAGTGTATTTTTAGAAAATAAATTACTACCTATAGCGCCAGAGATAGTTAAACAAAAGAAAACGGACCTAGTTCAAAGAGCTCACTTTTAACCATAGAAGCAGCAAAAGACGCTTGAACCGCTCCCCACCATATAGAACCACAGAACGCTATCGACAGGGATCTCATCAGCAGAGAGCACGCATGCCACACCTTCGTAACATTTCTAACATATTCAAATTTCTGCAGTAATAGTTATCGTTCCAGGCAAGTATTTTATTGAGAACATATTTTTATGCATAGAAAGTAAGTATAGTAATAATTTCTAATATATAATTACAATTAATACCCCGTCTGTATTCTATGATAGTCCGCTGTTGTATAACATATTTTTTTTTTAGTTAATAATAATAATAATAATACATGGGACTTCCCACACAGCGCCATCTAGTCCCAAAGTAAGCAAGTATTATGCTTGTGTTATGGGTTACTAGACAACTGATATACAAACTTAAATATTCTTTATAATATATACTTATATAAATATTTTTTTTTTATATATATATAACAACCAAGACCCGGTACCAGTATTAATATTCATCACATTAATACTGACCCGACCTGGGATTCGAACCCGGGACCTCTAGCCCCGTAGGCAGGGTCGCTACCCACTAGGCTAAGCGGTCGTCAACTATTCTCGCTTTATCTGTAAGTTCTTTCTCTAAAATCAAACCTGAATCTATTTTTCGATGTTGATGTTATATCGTATTTCCCCATTGTAACTGTTCGAGCAACTGGTCGCGGTATTTAATTAAAGTTGAATCTGTTTTTCAATTTTCCTACAAAAAGCTGATGGAAAACGAAGGAAGATTGAAGTTTATGTGATTCACTGATACATTGATATATATGCGGCATAATCTATAGTTGAACATGGTTCGCAAATTTTTGTAATGAATCGTTACATACTCGTAAGTCCATATTCCTAACAATCTTTTTCATAGTTTTTTTTTTGTTTTGGTTTGAATGAAATTTGGCCCATATTTTGCTATGGTGACAACCGATCTATACATAATGATTTTACTGAAGATACTAAAAAAAAACTTTACACGAATTTAATCAGATCTGTAAAGGACCCTGAACAGCGAAAGTTTAACGAACATAAAATCGTATTTTGCGTGTTTTCGTTACACGATCGTGTTACAAACATGCTAACCCTCTTGGTCATGTCAAACAGTCACTTCGTCCCGAAAGCACGACTTTGGAAAAGGGTTCACGAATACTTTGAGTAACTCGTTAAATTGAAATAAATATTAAGAACAAATATTTATTCGTTTTCGATACCTAAAGCTCGTGGAAGCTTCGATTATGCGCTACTATAAAACATTAATTTCATTTTGTTAAAAGCTCCACAAACTCTCGCCACGTATTACATAAAGTTTAAAACATTGCCATTTGCAAAACGACATAACTTGCACTCTCACCGATATAGCATATAATCGGGCAATAAATTCGTTAAGTTTTCGCCACTGCAACTTTGTAATTTCGCCACTTGCACCAACTTTTCCGGTTAGTCTATAAGTTTTGATTACGTGCTTGCATGCGGCGAATAAATTTTCATTGCTGTGATTATGAGTTTTTCCTCTTCGTAAATATTTTTTTTGACTAGTTACATAAATTTATTTAATATTTTACTGAATAATTCTTGTATAAATAATGTACTATAAGTTTCGGTTATATGAAAATATAGTTAGAGTTTCCATGCGCAAACATTTTTTTATATTTCAATTTATACATTACACTACTTTTAATATCCATAGAAAAGTACATTGTAATACATTAGAAAATAATCGTTTCAAGACTCGAATTCTTTTGTGGTAGATATTTTCTCGGAAATTAAGAAATAAGTAAATAAAAATGTAAAAGAAAAAAGAACTTAAAGAAAAATTCACTATAAATATTTGTATTATATTTCGCCTTATCTAACAGTTTTTTTTATTAAAATCTACGAAAATTATAAAAAGGTACGCCTTTTGCCTTATTCAATTAATGTTTTGTGGAAGCTTAAAATTTTAGGGTATCAAATACCACAATTTATACAATGAAATTAAAACATTCACTGTTGGCTAGTTTTTTTCTCCATAATAAAAGATAGTTGATTTTTTCAAAGTAACTAAAACGTAGCATTAGAAGTCAACTTCTTGGTCTCAATCCTTTGCTCTAATATTTTACGTAATTTATTATGGATACATTGATTTAATATCAGTAACCTTGCCACTGAGTAATTATACACGCTATACAAGTAAAAAAAGTTAGGAAAATTCGATAAGTACACACTTCAAGAGCTCATGTGGTAGTTGAAAAAGAGCAACTATAAAATAAAAGATTGTTTAACAAGAAGCAATATAATGCACTTACTACGAGCATGGATGAACTGTTGAATTCTAAGCGTACCGAAAGATTTAGTGTACCTCCCAAAAGGCAAATAATTTTCTCCCTGCGAGGAAAATAAATAGAAAATATATTTGATCTCTGTTTTATTTTAGGAACAATATTTCGTAAACTGCCCTGAATTGGCCAACTTTAAGGAATTTTCGATTTTTATGGGTGTTTGGTATACGCTTGTTTTTGCAATCTGTGAAAAGCTTACTATATTGTATTCGTTTATTAAATCAAATATACTAAAATCTAACCACTCAAGACTTCATATTAAACTGGTTACACCGGTAAACATCACGGTGACTTTACAACTAAACCGTTCGGTGAAAGGAACATTATATTCAATACGTGCTCCTATTTTTTTAAACACACAAAGTCAATGACGCAAAGCGGCAAAGCTCATTCAAGTATTGCGTTACACGGCGGACAGGTGTCATGTAACATCTGAGACTTTCGCTCGGTTTGAGTTTTTGGACTGTGAAAAATATTGAATTTTATTTTAATATGGGCACTAAAATGTTATTTTTAAAATAACTTTAATGAATTGGATAATATGATTGTTTTGAATAAGAATGTTTTTAAAAACTTATATTTATAGATTGCTCGTCTGAATGATGGCCCAAAATTTACAGTTTTGACGTGGAAAAATAAATATATTTCTTTCAAGGAATATGTAAAAATTTAAACTATCATAGTTCACGTTATAATGTTTGTATAATTTTTAAAAAATAGTTTTTTTTTTTAAATTAAGGCCATGTAAAACAGATACATTGACCGCATCATTAGAAATTGTTCATTAGTTAATAGAAGTAGTTTATGAACCAAACATAACATTTTGTCTTATTTGTAATAGCATTTATATTACACTATTGGTATGAAATCGACAAAGCTGTACTTTATGCCAAGCTTCTAGTTAAAATAACATAAATTTATAATTAAGCCAGTTCTCATTGACGTTTTGCATTACGCGAACCGGATCATGGAACTAGTTACAAAATGAACACCAAAAGTAGTGTACCTACTTGTAACGATTCGTTACAAGTAATTCGAGTTTGAAAGGTATTGTCATGTCGTAATTACTATTAGTAATTACAATTGAATTATCGTAGTCTCAAAGATATCTTGACAAACCTCCTGAACTAGAACGCTTTGATACAGCTTAGATACAATGGTAAGAATAATTTCGTACAGTAAATTCATGGTCGCACGTTCCGAACGCACAATTCTGTAATTTATTAGAACTTATAAATAATATTTTAGAAGTTTTAATTTTGTCTTTAATACATTTCCATTCAATGATCTCATGTGGTTGTTGTATAATTTTTTTTCTTATTCTTCCTTTATTCATATTTACTTTATTTATTTATTATTTAATTACATATATTTATTTTATTTATATATTTATTACAAGCGGTTTATTGCCATATGGTCATTGTTGTGTGACACATTTCCATTTAATGATCTCATGTGGTTGTTGTCGTATAATTTTTTCTTATTCTTCCTTTATTCATATTTACTTTATTTATTAATTATTTGTTTACCTATATTTATTTTATTTATATATTTATTACAAGCGGTTTATTGCCATATGGTCATTGTTGTGTGACACATTTCCATTTAATGATCTCATGTGGTTGTTGTCGTATAATTTTTTCTTATTCTTCCTTTATTCATATTTACTTTATTTATTAATTATTTGTTTACCTATATTTATTTTATTTATATATTTATTACAAGCGGTTTATTGCCATATGGTCATTGTTGTGTGACACATTTCCATTTAATGATCTCATGTGGTTGTTGTCGTATAATTTTTTCTTATTCTTCCTTTATTCATATTTACTTTATTTATTAATTATTTATTTACCTATATTTATTTTATTTATATATTTATTACAAGCGGTTTATTGCCATATGTTCATTGTTGTGTGACACATTTCCATTTAATGATCTAATGTGGTTGTTGTCGTATAATTTTTTTCTTATTCTTCCTTTATTCATATTTACTTTATTTATTTATTATTTATTTACCTATATTTATTTTATTTATATATTTATTACAAGCGGTTTATTGCTATATGGTCATTGTTGTGTGACACATTTCCATTTAATGATTTCATGTGGTTGTTGTCGTATAATTTTTTTCTTGTTCTTCCTTTATTCATATTTACTTTATTTATTAATAATTTGTTTACCTATATTTATTTTATTTATATATTTATTACAAGCGGTTTATTGCCATATGGTCATTGTTGTGTGACACATTTCCATTTAATGATCTCATGTGGTTGTTGTCGTATAATTTTTTCTTATTCTTCCTTTATTCATATTTACTTTATTTATTAATTATTTATTTACCTATATTTATTTTATTTATATATTTATTACAAGCGGTTTATTGCCATATGTTCATTGTTGTGTGACACATTTCCATTTAATGATCTAATGTGGTTGTTGTCGTATAATTTTTTTCTTATTCTTCCTTTATTCATATTTACTTTATTTATTTATTATTTATTTACCTATATTTATTTTATTTATATATTTATTACAAGCGGTTTATTGCCATATGGTCATTGTTGTGTGACACATTTCCATTTAATGATCTCATGTGGTTGTTGTCGTATAATTTTTTTCTTGTTCTTCCTTTATTCATATTTACTTTATTTATTTATTATTTATTTACCTACATTTATTTTATTTATATATTTATTACAAGCGGTTTTTGCCATATGGTCATTGTTGTGTGACAATTGTTTTCTTTTAATTTAAAATATATATGATGTAGCATTTAAAGCTTATGCACAAACCTCGGATAGTGAGCTATCAGAAGGGTGGAAGTTTTCACTGGCGCCCGCGGTGTCATGTGAACCCACCATCAATCTCGCACTCGCGTCTCTCCGCACGCATTCACGCCGTGTCACGTGCTGTGTCTATATTGTTTAAGCGTAGCGGATAGCGGAGCGACGTGTTTATAATAAACGAAATAATATTTCCGCCCAACTAGTGGGCAGATGCTGATGTACAAAATATCCGAATAAAAAAGCCCGCAAAATGATGCTGTGGTTTTTTTTAATATTTTATTTTTTATAAATAAATGAAATAATGAAAAAATAATTTTGAATAATTCTACCTTATAAATATGTTATAATAAGATATCATTTCAGAGATTATAATAAAGAACTAGTAGATTTTAATTAGTGAGCAATTAAAAAAGACGTACGTTACTGTAAGCATCTTGAATTTATTTTTCAGTTAAAAGTGTAAAAATTAGATACATGGCAATAAGGAAACTGTACATACAAATTGAAAACTTTAGAATTTAGAAAAAATTTAGAATAATTAATTAATTTAGTTATTATATTTTAAGAGGATATACTTCAAAAAGGTTTTATCGTTTTCAATTTGTATGTACAGTTTCCTTATTGCCATGTATCTAATTTTTTGTCACGAAACGATTATTAGGAAAGAAGCTGTAGGGCGATGTTAGTTTTACTCTATTTGGCAAAAAAATCATTAATTGGTTTTCCACTTATAACCTCACAGCACTACAAAAGAATTTAAAAGAAAATGCCAATTATCCCAAAACATGAATTTCTATGAATGCTCGTGTTGATTATATCATAAGCGATTTGCGTTTGTTCGCTCATGCATAATGAACTCATCCCATCGACGCACTCACAACAGCTTTGTCTCTCGTCTAGACTCGTAATCCATTATTACAGACGCCCGCACGCCCGCGCAGGAAGTGGGGATGGCGCGATTCTTTTATTCGAGACTTAGCATATTTACGAGTTGATAAATGTGTATCCTTTATCTTGATAGTAGTTGCGATTTGTGAGAGAACGTCTATTTTTTTTTCTGATAGCACTTGATAATTCAATTGAATGTAACGAAATTTACCAAAACTTTTTTATGAGATACGTAGATTTCTATTATTTATGATTTTTTCTCACATATGAGAACTCGCCTGGTTTAACACTAAATGTATTTACCTATGTTTTGTATAGAAAGCAATAAACTTCGTGGTTTTGATGCAATTTATTATACATACATACATACATATACTCACGCCTGCTTCCCATTGGGGTAGGCAGAGACTACAGATTTCCACTTAGTGCGATCCTGGCATACTTCTTTCGCTTCGTCAACACTCCTCACTCTTCTCATACACGCTCTCCGGACACTCCGAATACTCCGGGTACTCTGGACTTGACCTTTTTCTAGTATGTCCCTAATCTGGTTCCAGTAAGTTCGTCTAGGGCGACCCATTCCGACCCTACCAAACCCTGCAATTTATTATGTTAAAAGATATTAAAGATGATTTCCAAACATCCGTCCACTTATAGACATACACTGTACAAATAATACAAAGAAGAACTAACTACACGACGATATACCCTCGTATTGTTTTTTGAAGAACAAAACGAAGCCAATTATTTTAAAATAATCGAAGGGATGTGCTGCGCGTAGGGTTCGTTCTCAATAGGTTTTTATGACGCAATTTCGTAGGGAGTTATTTTGCTTAGCTACCATTAGATCAGCTAATAGCCACTAAGGGTGCAAGTTATAGGACAGCAGCCTTTTATGTTTCATCATCTGATCAAATTATCGTACTATAACTAAATTATTGCCCTCTGAATTGATAATCATTATGTAATGGGCTTCATCTAAATGTAACTTGAGGGTATAAAAGAGAAGGGGATTAAAAACTAAGTTTATCAAATTTTAATATTTTATTTGTTATTTTGGTTATTATTTGTATTGTTAATATTATTTGTATTGTTAATATTATTACTTGGTTTGGTTCGTATTTTAATATCCATCTTAAGTCATTAGGATAAATGGGTTGTAAAACAAAACCAAAACTTGGCGTGCATGTATCCCTGGTCTAGCATTTATCGCAACAACAGCAGTAATAATTTACGTAGAATCATGATGCTGACATAGACTTACGGATTGTCTGAGTGGTTAGAGACCGTAATGCGGAGCCAAGGGTCGCGGGTTTGATCCCGCCCGGAGCAAACAATTGTGCGCATGAACTTTTTTATTTGTTCCGTGTCTAGGTGTAAAAAGTGTATATGTTAATATTATAAAGAATATTTAAGTATGTATATCAGTTGTCTAGTACACCATAATACAAGCATAATATTTGTTTACTTTGGGACTAGATGGCGCTGTGTGGGATGTCTCAGGTATTATTACTATTAGATAACCTCATGAACACATTAATTAACGACGTGTTAAAATCAGATCATTTAATACTATGGATCTCAATAGTTCGTTTAGATAGCTTTTCAACAATTCAGAGCCTCGAAATAAATTCATGTTATCTTGGAACATAATATATATGTTACATTTTAGAAGTGATACGCGGAGATTGTAAGGGTACTAAGAATAATGTAATCGACGCTGCCCCTGCGATATCGTTACAATAAACATAACTTTCCACAGAAAACGCTTCTTTCTATTGCATCATTTGGTCGCCATTTATCGTACAAATTAAATGCGGTATCTGTCTCGATTTTTTATTAACATTCTAAATACAATTAAGGGTTTAGTAATATTTTTTGATTAATATGTAACAGTATCTATAAAATAATTAATATATCAAATACTACACACTAAAAAAAACGAGTTTAGTTTTTGTCATGACTAGATCAATGATTTTTAAGAATAGCTTTAATATTAAATTAGTTTAAATCAATAATTACACAAAAACCATATTTGGATTTAATACACTAAAATATATATACTATTTATATGGAAATGTTTTTGAATGAAAATATTATAAGAAAATATCAACAATACAAAGCCAAACCGGATAGCTGATTCGAAATTCGACAACAACTTCACAGAAACTTCGTAGACGTGAATTCTAAAACGTTTTCAATATCATTAAAACTGTATTTTGTTTTAACCTTTGATATTCAGCTCGCCCCATCTAAACACGTCACCGGCAGCGTCAATTATGATGGGACACTCATCGGAACACTGACTACAAGCAATCAGTTCCAAACAGCCCTTTCAACGTCAAATGAACCGCTTCATTTGTCCACCTCCATAGCTTGGAGTTTATCTGCGAGTCGGCGCACGTCTTCCCGAGGTAGGGGGGCAGTATCCCCGTACAATTAACCATGAGTATTAATTTTGTTTCCCCCAAGGTTTCCGAGTTGTTTCGCCTTTGCTTATTGTGAGAGGGTGTCGGCCGCGCTATTTTATCGACAACAATTGTCTATCCTGCGTGTACTTTGCGACACTTTCCGCTTTATGAATATTGTACTTTATTGTATACTGGCTTCTCCCCTCGAAAAGTGTTCTACTTTATAACATTTTTCCCTTCTCGGGGAGACGGTAATTTTTGTGTTCGTCGCGTCACTTCTAAAAGATCGTTACGACTGAGTCGATGAAATTGTGTACCGTCTAAAACATCTTTTATTGTTGTCAATTTATTTAAATCACTATAATTTTTGAACAGTGAAAATTACGAATAACCGTAACGTGTGGAAAATTTGTCTTGTATTAAATCATTTATGAGATTGCCGTAACATGGATATAATATATGTTTGGATTTTCATGATGTGAATAGTGGATATTATTTTATTATAAGTATTCAGTACAAAGTTTTACGTAAAAAACAGACACTGCAAGTAAAATATAAAGGTTCTGGAAAAGAACAGACACGTGTTTTTTGTAAAAAATAAAGTATCACAATCGTTTGTGAAAATAACCTAAGTTCGTAGAGGAAATCCCAGTTCAGTTTCATTTATTAAAAAAAGCATATGTTATTTTTTCAATCAGACTGAAAATCAAGCTCACGATTTGAATCCGACTTTTTCGTATAAGTCGGTCATAGTTATAACGAGACCAATATATAAGTCTTCGGTGAAATTCAGTAGGTATTATATTTTATACGTTTTTTCAGAAACTGACAACTTACCATTTTGGTTTTAACTTTCCTCTAGAATGAGTGAGGGGAGACCAGAATTATCATTTTTTTTACAATTTTAGGTTCAGTATGACCTTTAGTATCACAGTATCGTCAGTACCTATTAGTAGTATCAACAATAAAAAAAATTGTTCAATGTTTGCACAATAGTTTCAAAGATTAGCGGTGTGTAGGTAGTTAAATAAGTGACTTCAAAAAAGTGGAGGTTCTACGGAGGAAGTTTATAAACCATGCATTATCAAAATATATATAAAATATAAAAATATTTCTCATAACAAGCAAATTTGTTTGAAATGTTATACGATGCACTTTTTTTCTATTTTGTACCACAGACGTAATAAGAAGTTTAAACTCTATGGCACTTATGAATGAGTCATCATCATCATCAGCCCATTTTTACCCCACTGCAGGGGCTTAGGCCTCCCCCCAGGGTGAGGAGGGGGGGCTTGGAGCTTAAGTCCACCACGCTGCTCCACTGCGGGTTGGGAACTGTAACGACCGCCATCTATTGACAGCGTCCGGGACCGACTGCTTAACGTGCCCTCCGAAGCACGGTGTCAGTGATATTGTGTACTTAAGTCAGAAAAACTCATTGGTACACGCCCGGATTTGAACCATGGCCCTATGGGGTCTTATAAATTTGAGACAGGTTCGTTGCGCTCTGGGCTATCACGACACTTAAGAATGAGTGAAGCATTGCAATGGCGGCCGCGTAAGTATAAGGACATAGGCTACTTTTTATCCCTCTGTTTGTCTGTTTGTTTAACTTTGTCCATCTGGGCTAATCTCTAAAACGGTTGAACCAATTTTGATGAAATTTGATACAGTAAGAGAATTCTTAAGTAGTTACGTTTCAAAATGTTCTAGAAACTTTTACAGTTTTCTGGAGCGTCGCGTTCCTTTAGCTGTCCCGGTACAATTGTATAGTCACGCGGGCGACGCCGCGGGCGGAAAGCTAATACAGACATAAAACAACAACACCCGTTGCCCAACGCCTACGAATTCATTTCTTATATATATCTATTCCCTTTCTTACCTTCGTTATCGCAGTGTTGTTGTTTAAACAACATAAATAACCTTTTAACGACTCGTGTGTTTTATTTTTCATTAAACTCTTTTTCTTCTGTCAGCACCGTATGTTTGCTTTAACAACTATTGTAATAATAGTACCTACGTTGACACTTAATTGGTGATCAATTTAACAGATGTCCTTCTCTTTACCTTTTGCAGCAATTTAGGTTTGTTAAGTCGAGTGCCGTTGATAAAGTGCCGAGTGCGCGTCCGGTAATTGCACTTTGTTGTTATTTGTCGAGTTTTATACTTTGTCACTGTTTTACAATAATGCAAGCAAGTTGTGATATGTCTGACATTTGACTTACTGAACGGCCGAGTGGTAAGAAACCCTAACTGCGGAGCTAAGGGTCGCAGGTTCGATTCCCACCTATGAAAAATATTTGTGTGCATGAACATGTCTATTTGTTCTGTATCTGGGTGTAAAAAGTATTGTAAAGGTGTAAAAAAAATATATATAAGTATGTATACCAGTTGTTTAGTACCCCATAATACAAGCATAATGCTTGCTTACTGTGGGACTAGATGGCGCTGTGTGGTATTGTATTATTATTATTAAAATAAGTACTAAAAATCAGCCAAGTGTGAGATGTTTACGCTTCAACTTAGGGTTCCTCAACATGTGCTACAAGCAATCACCTTACGATCACCGATCACACAATATTGTGTTGTTGACACAAAATTGCATATGTCAATCATTTTATATTAAGTCAAATTTATAAATATGTCATGCTCAATTTCTGTCACTAGTGTTGTAAGTGCTTGTTACTTGATTCAAATCAGAATTTTAAAAGTTATAGGTGGACACATTCTTAACGACCTAGAAGCGTAGATAAACATTACTATCATAGAACGGTCACCAAACAAAAACAAAGTTTAGGTATAAAAAGACTTAGGTCTATGGAGTTATATGACGATTAGTCATAAAAATTAGGGGACTGTGGACGACAATACTGATTACGCACTCATGTAATAATATATCCATACTTAGAAGCACATGACTCGCAAAATATTCACCAAAAAAAAAATCACTTGAGTACTTTTATTTAATTTACAAGCACCAGTCTAACGATTTTTCCATCTTTTAATGTATATGAAAAGCTACTCCTAAATAATGTAGTTTTATTCGTTCTCATCAGTATGGTATGATAAAACATCCTGTAAAATTTCATCGGAATGATGTGAAAGCGATGACAGACCGACCGATACAAGGACATGACAAAATCATGAAGGTTTTGTTGGTCGTTCTATTTATCTACGGAACTCTAAAAAGTATTAGTAGAATACCTACGTCTCTTAGAAGTGATAGGAGAATAGTGAAGGACCCAACTAATTTTTTGTGAATAACCTTTCAGGTAGATCGTCAGTTTCAGTTGCTTAAAACTTAATTTGACTTCGAGAGCTAAATTACTTAACAAATAACATTCAATAAATCCTAAAATAAATAACACGACAATCATGGTCTATTCCGTCTTCCGATATAATGATTAAATTAATACTAGAGCAAATAACG
Organism: Luffia ferchaultella; assembly: GCA_949709985.1. Taxonomy (NCBI): domain Eukaryota; kingdom Metazoa; phylum Arthropoda; class Insecta; order Lepidoptera; family Psychidae; genus Luffia; species Luffia ferchaultella. Next base: position 5,787,547 of record OX453249.1, on the reverse strand, counting down.
AACCTTACCTACAAATTGATTAATTCCGTGGAACGCGACCGCAAAACACACGGACGACCTAATAACCAGCTCTCTGTTTAATTTAGGGCCGGGTATGTAATTATCGCGAGGCATATCGGCACCCGTTACACGATATCAGTGGTCGGCATCTCAGAAAGAGAGTTAATAGCTCGTATTATGGCCCGGCGCTTGTGTGCTCGCCCTTACTCCGAATATGAATAGCGACACCATTGTTATGAGTTATGTATGTCAAATTTTAGATTAGCCCCTCTCTTATCTGTGTCGTTTCGGTCGCAATTCGTTATTGTTATTGTATGCCGTTTGTTTTTGGGTCCCTAATCATAATTTAACTAGTTTACAAAATTTTGATTTTTAAAATTCCAGGTTGATTTGATTTAAATATTTTATAATTTTAAAAAGTTCAATTATATTTATTTAAAAAAAATTTATACTATTTAATAAATAATTAATATTTTTTTTTGAAAAATTGTCTTACACGGTCAGGTAAAAGTGGTCCAACTAGTAGTAAGTATTGTACATATTATATATAGCTCATATTATAAATATATATATATATATGGTTAATGATAATGTGAATAGAATAATATCATGTCTCATAAATTTTTTATTTTATTTATTGCAACACTAACATTACGTTTATAACAAATTTTAAACCAAGGGGGAAATTTTAGTAAAAAAATCGTCAATACATATTTCCAAATCGAACGAAACTAAAAAAAAATATTGAAATGGTTGATAACAATAGGTCTTACAAATAGCGATCTATCAAAGGCCACTTTTTTTTTTCGTGATTTCACTATATCAATGTTTAGCGGTTCATAGATTACACCTACCTTCTAATATTATCTGTAAAGTATCATTACTTACCGAGAAAAACCGCGGTCAGACGGACGGACGGAAAATGGACTTAGCGCAACTATAAAGTTCAGTTTTTTTGCTATTTGGATACGGGACCCTAAAAAGGACCATTAACAACCAACTGACCACTTATTAGGAATAAATCATGTAATTAAATTAAAATACCCATTCTATACCATTCTTTTTACTTTACTTGTGATTTTCTTAACGAGTACTTTTTCAGAGGACCGCCACGCCCTTTACCCTAAATCAACGAAGTGACCTCGCGTTCTGTCTAGTGTCACCAATAATGGGCCTAAACCGGTGATTGTACGTATTATGATATGATTTCGTCCTTTAGGAAGGGCTAATAAAATGTGATCTTAATAATTCAAAGTTAAAGTCGTCGAGAAATAAAATCAACAACCGTGGCCATTACAACAAAAGTAGTAAAGGAACTGTGGTTAAGTTATTCTCAGTATGCAAAGGAAGGTTTTTATTATCATCATCAGCCCGTGTCTCTCCACTGCAGGATATAAGCCTCTACCAAGGCTTGCTACCACACACGATTCTCTGCCTTTCGCATCCAACTACCCCTGGTATTGTGCTTCAGGTCATCTGTCCTTCCGTTACAATGACCGTTGCCGTGGCCAGGAATAGAAGAGCCGCCGGAGACTGGGAGCCATTGTGTGTTTGTGTGCTGCATTAAGAAGGTTTGCCAATAATCAGCACACTTGGCAGGGGGGTTGGTGATCGCGATAAATAGTTTTACAGAGAGATGCTGCTGCCCATCTTCTACTAACCAGGGTTAGTCGCCTCTTACGACACGCTTCCCGGTGGCGGTGGCAAATTGTATTCTTTGCCATTCCCACACAGCAACGATTTTTATATAACCTTCCAAATCTTTTAAACATTCGTATCATCAACAAGGATCGTCCCATACTTCGAAACAATCGAAAACCCGAGTAAAATGACAGACTCAGAGGTCATTATTACTGTTTGTTTAAATATTTCGATAAACTGCACATGAAATGTTGTTCCGTATTCTTTTTTACATTACGAATTTTATAAGTGCGTGACACTAAATTATATTTCATAATGCTATGTCAAACTACGCCACAGACTAAATATACCTACGCGATTCTCACGACGCGATACTTTGCACGAGAAAGGGAAGACCACGGGTGTAACGGTACGGGTGTCCTGCCGGTAACCGCTGTTTGTTGGCAATCGTCAGTCACCCGCGTCCCACGCTAGCACGTTAACTTTATGGTGCCATATTAGTACTGAGTGATTCTAAAATAATAATAAACACATGTATTAACATGCTGACTAAAACTTGAGTTAATTTCAATAAAGAGCATATTTATACCTAATATGAAAATTTCGAAAGTAAGGAAAAAATCATCTCCTATAAAAAGCACGAATGTTATGGAGCTCTACAACTGTAACAAAACTTATCAGATGTATGAAATAAAAAATATCTAAAATCGTACCCAATTTCGAAATAAATGTTTGGGTTGAATTCGGATTTTCCTTTAAATAATTTCAATCAGTAGTCAGTAGTCAAAGATAATCAGTAGACAACTCGGTCCAAACCAAACTTGCGCCACAGTTGGACGAATCGATACATTCAACAATTTATATTTTTTAAGCCTTTGGTTCCACATTTTTTTTAAAATTTTTAACCTTATTTGGTACAGTGGAAAATAAAAGTTTTCACAAAATAATAAAAGACAAATTTAAATCATATTTTGTTTTTGTGATGCATATCACAAAATCATTAAATTTATAGCAATTGTTTTATAAAGTCTTACTTACAAATTTACTACTTAACATCAAAAACCACCTTCAAAAAAAATTCACCAATCAAAAATTAAAAAAGTATTATAATTTTGTAGGTGCAAGCAGTTTACATTTTATGAAGTTGGTGCCAAGTTCTTCACTTAAGGTTGTGTTCTGAACTTGCAATAACGATTTTTTAAAGTTGTAAACATTATCATAGCTTTAAATGTTTTAATGTATAAATGTGTAAATAAGTAATAACTTAGTAAGTACGCATTTAATGTGTGTGACTTGGCACCGACATCATAAACCCTAAGCCGCTTGTACCTATAAAATATTAATTTTTACTTTAAACTTAAATGTTACTTTATCGTGTTGAAATTTTTTATAGGTGGTTTAATTTTTGTGAATAATTATTATTTTTCGCTTTTTAGTAGTACACGTGTATTTTTTAAAAGCACACATTATTTGAAGTCCGATTTGGATGATTATTTTTTATTGAACAGAGTATAACCTCGAAGTTCACGAATTGCGAAAATATACAATGATGGCAGAGGGATGCGCGGTTTAATATAATTTATTGCTCTTCGTTGATTGTTTTCTTTGTTTGAAGCCGACTCAAAATAAGTTACACTAGTTTACTTATTGAGACTAAAAATTGTATATTTTTCGCTTTTCCGCTAACATTAGCAATAAAATGTACCTTCACTCAAATGAGCATTGCGACGTACCTGCTCTGTTTTCTAAATATGCATATTAATTGTTCTTTGATAGATGCGATCGAGTACGAAAAATTATATATTAGAGGTAGTTTATTAAATACTAAGATTACATAACAATTAGAAAAAATAGACTCTACGATATGAATTTCATAGATCTGTAAGTACGTAAAAAGCGACCAACTCAAGAAAAATGTTTGTTTAATTTAATTTAACGGTAGCCCTCATTTCATAGCGTCTATTAATGTGTACGCACATCGCACCGCTTCGGTTATATATGGGTTGACAAATGTCGATAGAAGGGCTGATAAGAAGACTTATTGATAGACGTCACGAACTTGGCACCACCCTCACGCGCTTAGCACTACAAACTTTTAACGATAAAATAATATTTATATAAACTTTATTTCTCAGAGGTACTGAAAAAAATAATTTATAGCTTGCTGAAATACAGTGCATTGCTTTTTTTTTGTTTTAAAGGACGATGTAAAGCAGCGTCGTAAAATTAAGATATTTTGTTTTTTTTTTTAATATGGTTCTAAATTTTTTTTAAGCAAGCTAAAAGATGATCATTTATTTGTACTTGGTGTTATTAATACGGCATTTGTCACGTGACGCCAATATTGCGTGCATACCTTCAATTACAAGTGAAAAATATATGTAAAAACATATTCTAACAGGAGCTTAATTTACCAAAATAAATCATTTTCTTTTTTTATTCAGAATTGATTGCTTAGAGGATATTGACAACGTGACAAAGACCTAAACCCCTCCCCCTGTTCCTGTGAACAAGCGTGTAATTTCAAAGACCCCCATCCCCCTAAACGGGTCACATAGCATGAGTACGTTCCTTAAACTTACCAAATCGTATTGTGCGGAGTATTTTTAAACTGACAATTGTATGATATAGAGGAACATTTTTTTACATTTACAAAATTTAAGACGAAGTGATATTTATGAAAACAATCTATTGATTACAGTAAAAATGTAAACTAGGCATGTAAGCCGGCTTATTTATTACTTGTACATTTTAGTGGGTAAAAAGCAATACCTATATTTAACGGGTACACAGACTGTTAGTACATGTGCACATATTACTGTGTTATTTGGTAATTAGGGTTTGGTAGATATAGACAGTTTGATTTTCCAGACCGCACTGCTAACTTGGAACTATACAAAATTAAATAGCAGTTTTTAAACATGCCTGTGCATGCATGCGAAGAGGAGTACGACAGGGGGATGTTATATCTCCGAAACTGTTCACCAACGTATTGCAAGATGTATTCAAGACGCTGGACTGGAAATATTGCGGCATTGATGTCAACGGTGAATACATCTCTCACCTCCGCTTTACTGACGACATAGTCATCATGACAGAGTCGCTGGAGGAGCTCAGCGGAATGGTTAGCGGCCTCAACGTCGCTTTTCGGCGGGTGGGTATTGGGATGAACTTGGACAAGTCATGTTTAACGAACATATTCTCCCGAGACCGGTAACCGTAGAATGTGCAACTTTTGAAGTTGTGCAAGACTATGCCTATTTAGGTCAGATTATCCAGTTAGGCAATCATCATTATCATTAGTAATTTGAAACGAAATCCGTAAAATAACTAAAGTTGTCGACATAGCCGAAGCGATCAGCAGCAAGCTGAAGTGGCAATGGGCCGGTCAAATTTGCCGTAGAACTGATAACCGATGTGTTAGACGAGTTCTCGAGTGGAGGCCACGTACCGGAAAGCAGAGCGTTGGACGCCCCCCAGCCAGGTGGACAGATGACCTGAAGCATCATACCGGGGGTAGTTGGATGCGAAAGGCGGAGGACCGTGTGTGGTGGCGAGTCTTGGGAGAGGCCTATATCCTGCAGTGGAGAGACGTGGGCTGATGATGATGATGAAACATGCCTGTTATATGGTTCTTACTTAAGAACCATATAACAGGCATCCACCATCTTAGCCATCTTAGAGCATGTCTACTTAGACATGCTCTAAGATTTATTTATAAAATAATATTTATTATTTTAATATTATGATAAAAATAGGTATAATAAGTAGTAACACGTAAATAAAAATATCTTGGGAAAATAACGAAGAAATAATTACCAAATCAAAAGTTTATAAAGGAAATTTTTATTCTTTGTTGTGTCAGGCTCGTCAAAGCCACTTTCTTGTTAAAAATATTCTGCTTTTTATAAGGATCTTAAGACACAGAATTCTTCGGAAAAACTTTTGATTTTACCTTTTCTGCCTCGTACACATTTGTAACGACCAAAGCGTGTGTCAAAACGAGTTGACTAATCATTGACTGGGTAAACTAAAACGACTTAAGTCACAGTTAATTTTTGCTTATAATTACAATATTAATATATTTCATAGAAAACGGTTTTCACGATGTACTAGTTATACTTCTAACATTTTTTAAATAATTTTTAAAAACCTAATAGGAAAAAAAATTATAGTCAATTTCTCGATTTTATTCTATTGATGATTTATTTATTAGTCGTGTCACAGTCTACTTTCGCAAAGTTTTTTTTTTAATATAATTTTATATGTGATCGTTTTCGAATATACATATTTAAATTTTGCGAGTCTTTAAATGCTTTGCTCGTAAGGATAAATAAAAGGATGTATCTTATGTAAAATACTTAACCAGGATTTGCACATTAAATTTCAGTTGTTTTCAATGATAACAAAAATTATTCACCGAAACGAGGAGATGCCGGGAATTTATTTGAAGCTTATTCCGTGTGGATTATTATTTACGAGGTAAACAGCCATATTGTCGAGCTTTTCGAGCTTTGTCCAAACAAAAGCGATAAGCGACGCTTTATTCACAAGGGGCGAGGTGCGAGCCCCACAAAAATTATATTATTCGGAGGGCGGTCATGAGCACTCAAATACGTCATTTGGTGACATAATTCCGAACATAAGTAGTTGTCGTTGAATCTGAACCATTAATATGTTTTTATTGTTCAATGTTATTACAAAGTTAACTGTAGCTAAATGTATTTTACTATTTTCCGCGGATTTGCTTGCGTGAAAATAATATTATATATTCTTGCCCGAATCCAGAATAGCACATGATTCTGAGAAGAAGTGTATTTATTACTCGAAATTTAAAATACGCATATAGACTGTGCCACAGAGGACTGTGCAGTATTCATTTTAAATGTAAATGGGCGTTATCACTCACTGTACTTCTTTTCATAGACCCTACTAACTTGACATTCGATGAAAGAGCAAGATTTCTCTTTATCACTCTGTGTTGATTGATATTTAATTCTAATTGTTTCTGAAAGGCGACTGTCTAAACTCGAATTAGGAACCCACGCCAACATAACACAGACTTCGTGAATGTAATTATAATCACAGGGTTGGTGAATATCGCCTAATTTTGATATTCTTTAGAGATAGAAAATACTAAAACATCATGTTTTGCCTTACATTTGAAGCCTTGATATCATCAACTTGATTTGCTGAGAAGAAAATCTTTTCGTACATGTAAAGTTGTAATCAAGTTTCTTTAGTTTTACTTTTTGTATCTAGCTGGTTTTAGTATTATTCAAAGTTGACATTCTATATAAAAATTAATGTAAAGAAAAAGCTAGTTTCCGTCATTTTTATATCGTTTTCAGTCTACGGAAATGAGTAAGAAAGTGACGAAAGAAATCGTTAAATTGTGAAGATTTTGCTATAAAGGACAAAAATGCGACGCAATCCGCTAACGAATTGTTGCCGTTTATGGTATTATTATGGATGTCATAAGCTTTGTTCGAGCTTTTGGAATCTGGAAACTTTAAGGTGAAAGATGTCGCCCGTTTGACCCATAAAGGTATATATACTAGCGTAAGAGAGGAACACAGTGTGCGAATGACATCCAGCTCTGTGCGGAAATCCTACATGCGAGAAAGAAATGCAAGAAAATCTGACATAAAACCTCTTTGAACACATTTAGTCTTCTTTACTCACTTGTCAAAATAAGGTCCAGCTTTGTTTTCTATTTTGTGTTATAATCGTTTTGAATTCTACAAAAATTAATTCTTGTGATGAAAATGGTGTAGTGTTCAGTTTTAAATTGCACTGTAACATATGTTAATAATCCAAATAAATAGACATTTCACCGGTAAGTACTGCCAATAACATACTGTTATCTTAATGCTTATTTTTATAAAAAGCAATCCTAAATTTACTTGGTTATACACCAGTAGTATACGGTAAATACTTTATTTTGTAAATAATTTGTTATTTTAAACAATTATGTGTACGATACAAAAATATTGTGTAAAATTACAATCAAACAATGAAGCATAGGGATTGCACAAAATGTATCGATATGTCGATATTTTCAAATATAAATATTTTGTAAATTTGATATTACCTAATTGCACCTGTTCCACTGGAATGATGTCGTTAACTGTTTTTAAACATATTGTGAGGTTTATTTAGCCTGGCAGCACATTGTAAGGGAAAGTATGACATCTATACATATATACTACACATAGGGTATATATGTAAATACAAGACTTTTTCAAATGAAAATATAAGATATATACACAATTAATTTTAATCGTTATTTATTTATGATTTAAAATCTGATGCTCTATTTAATTTTAATCGTTATTTATTTATGATTTAAAGTCTGACCTTCTATCTGTTCTCTGATTATGAACGTCGTAAATAATTAAACTTTGAATGACAAAACTACTGTATACAATAGTTTAACCTCATTTTCCTCCAAGAAACTGCGGTGTTAAAAAATGCTTCCTGATAATGATGACTATTTCATAATATCCAGGTTTCCTGTAAACACGGTTAGCATAGAACAATGGAAAAAATGTTAAATAGAACAGGTGGGACTCCTCGAAAACATTCTTTGGTTTGCAGTAGACATTTTACGGATAACTGTTTTGTCTAACTAAATCACCGACGACTTTTGAAGAAAGGATCTATACCTACTTTATTTTTGCCGTTAGGGGTTTCTTTTTTTTCATATGTGCTTACTAAGTATATTAAGTAATATACTAATAATACTTAATATCTAAAGTCAGAGCATTTATGCCAACTGTAATTTCTGTACAGGTCAATCTGAAGACCAAGCGATCGGTGTCAGCGTACGTTTACCGGGATATGTCACCAGGACCTTCAACTTAAGAGCCTAAACCTTTATTTCAGCACTAATATAAAATGGATTTGAAGAAAAGTCCATCACAGTGAAAATATCAATTTTAGGCAAATTATCACTTTGTCTTTTACAAAAACTTGTTCCTTTATATTCAAATAAAACTTAATTACCTATTACACAAAGAAACAAAAGATATTATAGACTAGTCCAAGGCATCCAAGGCATAATTTGTGGTGTACTGAGACGACGCGACACTCAATCGAGTAGACAATGTGACGTCATGGGCAGTAAGAATCCACCAGTCAAACCGCACGAAAATACATAATAATAATAATAACGTGCACATTACAACGTCGTGGCCCCAAACTAAGCATAAGCTTGTGTTTTGCATACCAAGCGAAGACATCACATACATATAACAACCAAGACCCGGTACCAGTATCGATATTCATCATATAAATACTGACCCGACCTGGGATTCGAACCCGGGACCTCCAGCTTCGTAGGCAGGGTCGCTACCCACTAGGCTAAGCGGTCGTCAAATTAATAAATACCAATAATTTATTTCTCAGTCATTTATTGACGAATTTGAAAAAAACTTTCACTGTTTTATTAGTTTTGGTTTATCTTTCAATTCTATCGAGTTAAATTGTATATTTTGAACATCATGAACTTCTCTATTGTAAATGTTTTTGTTTTGTACATTCTCATTTTTTTGTTTACAAAGAGTTAAAATTTTGTTGTTATGCGTTGCAACGTGACGTATTGTAATTAAAAATAAAAATCGTTTATTTATATTGTTTTATTTATTACTTGGCTTGTATTCAACTAAATATTAACATTTCCATAATGATGTTAACGCTTTCTTTACTTCTGCAAATTTTTTATTATCAACTGTTAACAAAAAAAAAATATTTATTGGAGTAAAGGAAATGGCATTTGAATTGACTGATTGATGATTTGTCATTTTAAAAAACTAAAAGTTAGGAAAAGTAACTCAAAACAAAAATTATGTAGTATAGCAGATTCAAAATAATAAATAGGATTGCCGATTTCGACTTATGATATCGCGGTAATTTCAACGACACATTATCATGAAAGTACTACGTGCTATCGATAATATAAAAAACACCCATGCACATCACTAAAACTGGCTCAACCACATGTGAATTTTGCACACATACTCATTTCCGTTTCGGTCATGCGATGTTTAGATGTCAGTTGGTCTCCTACGCTAGTATAAATATGTCTATGGTTTGACCGCTCTGTTATCTATTAAATCAATGCCATACATCCTATAGAGATGGTATGGCCCATACCATCTGTGAAAAAGAGGAGCCAGATCAGTAGTTATGATGCTGAGCAACTGGGTTTTGATCACTATAGAATGTCAAATCATTTGTAGTTGTCTTAGTATGAAGAAGCTCGATATTTGGGAGCCACTTAATTTTACGGAAAAAACCTCATTAACCGTTACATAAAAGTTTATACTTTTAAGACGTACCAACTCCATAAACACTAAAGAAACCTTAATACGAAACAATTTGTTGTGTGTAGGTGTCCGGCGACCGGAAGGCTGGCAGCTATTTCCGTCAACGTATAAGCCTTGCTATACAAAGAGGTAGCGCTGCCAGTCTTCTGGGTACTGTGACCCCAGATAATTTTTTAAATGATTTAAATGAATTATTTGTAAATATGTTAATAAATATTTTTTTTCTATGTCAATAATATTGTTATTTCTGATTGACTATAAACAGATAAATTGTATACATTAGATTAATTATTTGTACAATATTCTGAAATTTGTTGTACATAACAACAAATTTGGCGGAATTTTTTATGAGTTTATTTTTGCCGTCACATAAAAACATCGATTTAGACTATTACCTTCAACAAATGACCATAAAGGAAGTAATTCAGACAAAACACGTTGAGATGATAAGTTTCTTTCACCGTGTTATCTCTAGACAACCTAGATTTTTAGCCACTCAGCAAAAATTGAGAGACCTTTCCTGGAAAGCGTTGAAGTACCCATCTTATAGCGCTTACTTCGCTCCTTGGATTTCCATCTGTTTCGGTCGCATTACATCTTTTTAAGTAGCGTAGTAATGTTAACATCGATAGAGGACTGTCAGAATTACTAGTGGCAAGAATAATTTATTTATATGTAGGATATGATTTCTTGATCCTATTGTCAATAAGATCAACAAACTACCTACAAGATGGCAACATGACGACCGCTTAGCCTAGAGGGTAGCGACCCTGCCTACGAAGCTGGAGGTCCCGGGTTCGAATCCCTTTTTTTTTGTTTAGTAAGGCCGAATCTGCATACAGAGACTTGCGCGCCCGACCGCGCAGGTAGTGCCGGGTTGGGATTTCTACACAGAAGATGCAGCCCGACCGGCTAAACGACTCCTCAACCTATACTCCGGAGAGCGTATAGGGTTTGGCATGAACAACGACCGGACGCATTGAGGATGCTTCGGTGTGTTAGTGCCTATTGGTGGGCAGCGCCTTAAGGGCGCCGTCTCTTAGGCTTATGATTAAAAATAGGGATGAGGGCCGACGCGTTTCGGTCCCTCGGCAATGGAGGGCAGATCGAGCTGGACGGCCCGACTGTGAACAAACAAGGCTCAGATGCCATTCGAGCAGATTTGCTACGTTTACTAGGTAATGTCGGGCGCTAGGTACTGCTCACCTATGTCAGACTGAAGGTGTGATCTGCCTGCATTCCTTCAGTATTAATATGATGAGTATTGATACTGGTACCGGGTCTTGGTTGTTATGTATGTGGTGTCTTCGCAAAAATATTTATATATGTATGTATTATAAAGAATATTTAAGTATGTATATCAGTTGTTTAGTAACCTATAACACAAGCATAATACTTGCTTACTTTGAGACTAGATGACACTGTGTGGGAAATCTCATGTATTATTATTATTATGTTAAGGCAATCATACTTTAAATGTTTTGGTTTTTAACTTGTATAAAAAATACGAAAAAACTTTCCCTATGACCTAGTATATAATCACAGTGATCTTACATTGTTGTAACATCTCAAAGGTACCACAACCTTGGAACAGCCCAAGGAAAACTCGTTAGATAACATGACATCACACAACAACGTCCGCAGACTAATTAACCCTTACCGAGAGATTCCTCTAAACGTGACCTGAGTGTCGGTTCGTGTATTTTCATTTTTATGACACATCAAAGAAAGTGAAATGCCGTAATTTTATGGTAATGGAGGGTGCTCTTACAGGCTCCGCGAATAACGAACGCTTTTAAATTTATGGAGTACGCCGCATGATGAACTGAGTGTTTTATGTCTGCCAACGTTTGAACTTCCTGGCCAGATCAGCTCGTTTTTGTCGCAATTTTTTTTTATCAATTTATAATGTAATAATATTAATTATAATAATTTCATCTTTCCAAGCACGTTTTTAAAACATTTCATTAGTTCCTTCTCTGTTTGAAATAAACAGATGACGATTTTATTCAGATATTCAAAAAACAATTTCTTTTTTTTTTAAAGTAAAGCTTTAACCCAAATTCCCCCAATGTAATATAAAGAATAAAAGTGTAATCTAAGTTACTCGACATCAGCAAATCCACTTTGTCCTCGTTTTCTTTTGATAGCGAGTTTAATAAGTTTTATGTAAATTATAGCGGACACTCCGGAGTTAATATCGGAGCGATTATTGGCCTGGAGATATCGGGATGAAAGAAGCGTGACGTCAGCAGTGTAACACTCGACTTGACGAAGGTTGAGTGCGATACTCCGCTCGAGTATATTTTGATGTTTCAATTTTAGTCATAAGTATCTAAATATAGTATGGGGAAGTTTTGACGGAATAATGTTATTTAGGTACCCTTTGGTTATGAAATTACTTTTATGATGCTTGTCACGCAAACGCGGAAAGTACCTACTGAACCGTTCGTGTTATGACTTTAATAGAAGATATACAAAATAGCTCTACATATGGTTTTTATATAAACGCGGATAATTTAGTACAAAATTTACGATTCCAAACATTTACTAATATGAACCGTACGAATAGTCGGAGAGCCCGTAGTCAGAAGCCGTCACGCCATTACTGAATTATGAATTTTTGACGAGTGATAGTAAATAAAGCTGCCAGTTAGCTAGATACGGATGCGTCAAGGCGCAGCGCACTTTTTAATACTAACTTTCTGCCATCTATTTTTTTTTAAACTAGCCGTTAGATATAGCTCTTTTAAGATTAAACTAACTTTTACTTTACTTTTAAAACTATTTGCATTTACAGAAACAAAAATCGCAGTACCAGTTTTACCAGCTTTTAAGGAAGTATTGAAGGTCCTAAGTTTCATTGTATTTTTGCATATTTGGCCAGTTATCACACTTTTGCTTATGTGAAAACTAGTAATACACAAAATATGCGGTTTTAGGAAAAAGTTTTTTTTTTAAGTTTCTAAAAATTCATAAGGGCGCCGCGCCTTAACGCATCTATAACAGCGGACTGACGCAGGCAATGAAGACGCAAGTAACACAAGTGGATGAGATCAGTAAGTAAATACTATCGTCATCTATCAAAAATGCATATTTTATAAACTCATTACCCTATTTAATCATGAGCTCCCGGGCTGAAAATTGTCATTTAAATTCAATTGTAATAATCTCCAATAAAAAAATCTGCTATTGGCTATTTGTGGGGATTAATAGCACAGTATGTTTAATAATAAAACATCAAATATCAAGATATGTGACTATTTCGGAAGTCATAAATTTTGGTTTTATGAAAATAATATATCTATTGTATTGTATATATTACGTAATGTATTAAATGTAGTACACTAGTTATGTATTGTGTAGTACACTAGTACACCTGTCACTGCTTTCTCATCTGCCCGGTTAGATTTCTAATGAAGTGACGTGGACACATACCAAAGATAATCTTCACTCGTCCCTAGGGTCACGATAGCATCATTAATTCTATTAAGCTAATGCTACACAGATAATGTCTAGTTTAATGAGATCGCCGAAGCAGACATGAAGCAAAATTAACTCATTAAAAAAATATTTTTAATGAAGATGTTTTGTTTAGGCATTTCCATTGAACGTAAAAATTAGAATAGATAATTTTGTTATGAATAATTACATTTTTATTGTTCCAAAGCGAAAATCAAAAACAAGACATTTATATAGTATAGTTGCTGCTTGTCCTGTCTGTCACATATGTTCTCAAGGTTTCTTTATTTATACGCATATTCAATAGGCAAAACTTTTTTATCAGTTAGCAGAAAAATAATTTTAAGTTTTGTAAAATTTACCCTTATCGATGTGCCGCTGCTATCAGTAATAATATTATTTATCATTCCACGGCACAATAATATCCTCACGGCCTGCGGCTACAAGACATGCATTGTACTGATAGTCCACTTATCTATCGGACGTTAGAAGGACTTTTCTACCGTTTCGTTATACTGGACAAACATTGACTTATCCGGAATGACTTCAATCGAAGTACAGTTAGAGTCGAGCCAGCCCTTAGGCTCGGCTTTTATGCGGGGAATTTGCGGAAACTTTATAATTCGCCTTTGTTTTATGGCCCTTAATGGACGGCCGGGCGCGCCCGAGGCGTTCGCGAGACGCAATTATTAGCCTAGATAGAGCGACAAGCTCTGAAACTAACGTAAAGTACAATATGCAGTGGGCATCAGTTTTATCTAACATCTTGAACGGATCGGATAACGAACGTGCTAATTGTCGTTGGTTGGTTCAAAACTGCGATTACTCTATTAAATTGTTATTAAAATAGTACATGTTTGAAACAGATAACTGTCAATGAATTAGTATCTGAAAGCTATTTTAGATGGTAGAAATAAATGTTGTAATTATTTTATTAAATATTAACGTATGCTCACGACTCCGGCTGTGTACGTGCCTGTGTATAATATAATAATAATAATAATAATAATAATAACACACACAATCACAACAACGTCTATAATTGATACATATCGCCATTAAAAAGTGTAAGTTTTAAACTTTTTATCTATTTTTTGTAGGTTTCATCAAAATCAGTTAAGTGCTTCTTTAGATAAAGTCATACGAACAGAAAAAAAAATTACGCTGTTTTTTTTGGGGTTCAAGTGAATTTAATTAGGAGTACTCAAACCAATATTTTTCTTTTCAAATATATTTTCTCGTACAGACATTATGCCATTAGAGTCAGTTTCGTAATGGTAAGTACATAGAAAGTTAATGAAACATACCGCCCTTTGCCCTTTCCTTGTTCAATAGGAGAAATCGTAAAACTGAAATGAACAAGGAAGTGTATGCACTTTACTACTAACAAACCTTGCGATTCTAATTGAACATGAAAATCATTGTTCGTGAGGAAATCATTGCTTGTTTCAATAGGTGATGATATATCCGTGTCTATGGCGGGTGATTCTTACAGAAAGGAACAATTTCAAGCTTGATATTCTGCAAACGGATCCCTGAATCAAAAAAAGTATTGATTTAATAAAAATTTAATTTATTACATATTAAATTTAATAAAAATATGATTTTTTATATGTCTATTCCATTGCATGAGTTGTCATTGAATAGGTGTTTTAAAAATATTGGTGGTATGTGATGCATATTTTTAAAAGACCTGTTCAATGACATCTCATGCAATGGAATAGATACATAAAAAACCATTCCCGCTTGACGTGTAAAGAGGAGGACATACCAAAAAAAAACATTTTTTAGAGATTTTATTTCACAACTTCGTATGCGTGAATAATATTTTGTATAACATGCCAACTCACAGCGTTTTAGTACTAAGAATTTTTGAGTTAAACCATGCACAGACGGCCTCGGTGAAACTATAAGGGTTCCTTGTTAATGACTATGGAACCTTAAAAACAGATTCAGAAATACTAAAGAAAGCAGGAATAAATTTAAAATTAGAATTCGGACTTTTATCTTCATAAACATTTTAAAATAAACTACCGTTACAGTTTTCACTCTATTGTCTAGAGTTGGGCGGTAGGTGGATATAAATATGGTATAAATAAAGGCAAATTTAGGTTATAGTTCTGTTGTGTTTTTTTTACAAGATGTAAGGTATTTTAAGTTTAGGGTATTTTATTTGGATTTATTGATATTAAAACGATTAAATCTCATAATCTCCGTTCATTTCTTAGAAATATTTCAGCAGTACATATTAGCCGGCGCTCATCACGTCTACGTCAACATTTGTCTAAGGCGGTTGCAACAAACACAACGATGAAAGTTTCTTGAGAGACATAAAATTTTACTTCACTCCCTAACGTCGCCCATCGGGTGTACACTATCACCTTTATTCCTTTACGTACAAAAAAATATAAGAGAAAGGCGAAATACGGGATCATTAGGCGACCCCACGCACCACGTCCTGAGGGATTTCGCGAAATGTGATATCGCACTTCACCGCGTGTACGCCCTCTCGGGAGTGACCATGGATGGTTACATAGTGTTGTGGGTTGTTTTATTCTGTCATTGCGTTGTCTTGTGGTCTATCTGTATTTACATACCAATTCATAAAAAAAAGGAAAAAATTTTTGTTTGTCTTTTTTTTTACAATATAACGGACCAATGAGATTACATGATTTTTGACGAAACGGAGTACGTATATATTCTACAATTTATCTTGGACAAAGGTTTTCAAATAAAACAAAATAGTAAACTGAAACGAATGCCTAGAAAGGTTTGCTTCTTCACGAGGTAAGTCCTCAACGGTTCACTGTATCAAGTTGAATTTTCAAATATCTGTTCAGAGGACAATCAATTATAGTTACAGTACCATCGAACTGATCTGATGATAGAGCTGGGAAGTCTATAAAAGAGCCCATCAATGGCCACTAGGAAACCCATAGATGTGTCTTCACAAACACTTTTCATTTGTGGATAACAGAATCCATCAGTCGCTAATAGTAAACTCACCGAGTTTGGCTAATTAGATTTGTCTTCACAGGCAATTTTCATAACATTCGAAGACGAGAACCTAATGATAAAGCTGGAAGATTGACGACAGAAACCATCAATGGCTATTAGTAAACCAAGTAAAGTTAGTAGTTTGAGCCTTTCATAAGTACTTTTCACAGTAGGTATATAGCAACAAATGTCTGATGAAGGAGCTTGAAGATGGACGACAGAAACAATCAATGGATACTAGTAAAGCTTCTGAATTTGGGCTCAATCGAATTCTTTTCACAAGCACTTTTGTAGCACATGGTAACGAGGTTATGATGAAGGAACTAGAAGGTGGGTAATATTGATATTTATTTACCTAGTCGAAAAATAGGTGACGATCAATACTAATGGGTACAAAATAACATTATGTACCTCAATAATAAGTAGTAGTGACGAAATCGAAACAAAAAAAAAAGAAGACCAAAAGTACAGATTGTGTTCCAAAATATACAAAAACTCATAAATACTTACATCAATAAATATAAAACTAAACAAATCAAACTTAAGAATTAGGTAACTACCACTGGTTTTATTACCATGTGACCTTAACATCTAAAATATTCCGATTCCTCCATTTAATTCCAAAACGGTACTTGCAGAACTAGAAGACTTAAAAAAAATTCGTTGGAAAATAAATAAATTCTCAATCCCTATATTTTCTTCATTCCAATTAATTTCTCCAATCATCGTGAAAATCGTACTTGCTAGACTAGAGGACAAAAAGAAATCTGTGTGCCAAATTAAAAAAAAAGAAAATAAAAGATAAATAAGAAAATCCTCAATTTCCTCAATTAATTCTATTTCTTAATAGTATTATTCGGATATTGATTTTTCATTTTGATCACAGAGCTGAAACGCTGATTAGGTAAAACTTTACTAACAGTCTGTTGTCAGTTTGACCGCCACATTCGTTCATTCATTTGCTATCGGATTCAGGTGTAGGGTCCACGCTGTGGGTCCACGCCACCAAAGAAATCCCTTAGACGCGGCGTTGTCGGCGCATTGCATAAACACTTTCACCTTGAGAATTATTTCCGTGGTCGCACTTCGTAGAACTTTAGGCATCACCCTGTTCAAACGTTTATAGACAATTGAATTCGACATTCGACGAAATTCACATACGTTCAAACGCAGGCAACCAACCACTTCATATTTAGTTCATTTTTTTTTTGCCGCGGGACTTCTTTCGTGGCGCGAACTCTATTGCCAAAGGTATTAAACAGATATAAATGAAATTTTCATTCAAGAAATAAATATGTTTCAAAGTCAAGTTCTTAAATCGAAAAATATATATTTTCTATCGAAGTAATTTTCTTCACACAAATTATTTATCACTTAATTGAATCAATATTTTCTTTAGTGCAGAAATTTTGTTTTTCCTTATAAATGAAACATAAGTATCTTGAATGAAGTAAAGTCGTTGGGTTATTATTTTTACCTGTGTACGATCTTTTTTTTGACGTTTCTCAAATTAAAATAATAGTAATATTACACCTGAAATACCGGTTAACCTCTGTTTAGCAGACAGTTAACTTGACAAACGTTTCGATCTTGGGAGACAATGCAGAAAATAATCTTTGCGTATATATTGAGCATACTTGACGCAGAAACTAAAAAAAGTATGGATGCTGCATGTCTTGTTAGTTACGCGATGTGAGGGCCTCGCGGGACCCTACGAAAGGGCCCGCAGTAACGACCTGCGCGCTGACAGGCCGCTGTGCGATTCACGCTTTTTATTTGGAAAAAGAAAATATTTCGTTTCCTACATTATCCTGAATATAGGGTAGTGTGGTAGTGTAAGTATTCAAAATCCTTGGATAGGTTTTCCGGTACAAAATTGGGTGATATGTGAAATACCTACGAATTGAAATAATTTTTCTCAAGGTAGAAAGAAATATTAACAAAAATTAGTTCATGTAGTAAGACCTAAATCAGATGTGATTGAAGATAACTGCTAACAGGTGTTAAAATTTTTATCTTTATATAGAATACTAGCTTTCCGCCCGCGGTTTCGCTCCCGTGGGCTATACAGTTGTACCGAGACAGTTAAAGGAACGTGACGCTCCAGAACATTACAACACTTTCTAGAACATTCTGAAACTTAACTACCTGAAATCTCTATACTTAATTTCATATAAATCCATTTAGCCATTTTAGTATGAACAATAGCTATCCCACAATTAGTCTTAAAATCAGTCCGCCGTTTTGGAGATTAACCGGAACAAGCAGACAGACTAACAGACATTATGATTTTTTATATGAAAAAAAAATTGCTTCTCACTCCTGACAACGCCCTCTTTATGTTTGCAAAATTTTAGTAAAATCGGATCAGCCGTTTCGACGATCAGTCCTAACAAACAAAGAGACAAACACACACACAAAATCCGACTTATGTCACTCCTGATAACCTCCTTTTTATGTCTGCAAAAGTTTCATAGAAATGGTTTAGTCGTTTTGGAGATTAGCCGGAACAAATAGACAGACAACCACACGGACAAAAAGTTACCTATATTACTCTTGACAACCTATTTTTAATGTCTGCATAGTTTCATTAAAATCTTTAAAAGTTAAGTACGAACATATAAAGACAGACAAACAGACAAACCAACAAAAAGTAGCGTATGTCCCTCCTCACACCCATATTTTTACGTCTGCGCAGTTTCATTAAAATTAGTTTGAATGTTTTAGAGTTTAGCTCGAACAGACAGAGAGACGGCCAGACAGACAAACAAAAAGTATTGTATATCCCTCCCAACTCACGACCGAAGCACTTTATTTTAACCAATTTCAACTAAAATTTTGTAAAATTCTTTATCCCCCCCCCCCTCGAATAAAAACTGTATTCGCGTCTGACAAGCTTACAATTATTTTTAAATGCTTAAAATCATAGAAGTGTGCAGTTATTCGTTTATTCACCCACACACTAACATGACTTCACATTCTGTGAACGAAAGTAAAATTTCTTACTTGGTACCTTTGACTTATATGGCATATATATATATGGCATTTATATAAAATGCAGTTTATTAGTATTTGTTACTAGTTTAAAAAAGATACCACCGTCTACTCAACTAAAAGTCCGGTTATGAGCGAATTAGTCTCGTAGTTTGAGGGGTCCGTACTATAAGCGCACTTTAATGTATTTATAGATATTGAGGCGCAACGAACCTGTCTCAAATTTATAAGGCCCCATAGGGCCATGGTTCGAATCCGGGCGTGTACCAATGAGTTTTTCTGACTTAAGTATTGACTCGGAGAGCACGTGAAGCAGTCGGTCCCGGACGCTGTCAGTAGATGGCGGTCGTTACTGCTGGATTTAAGCTCCAAGCCCCCCTCCTCACCCTGGGGGAAACCTAAACCCCTGCAGTGGGGTAAAAATGGGCTGATGAAGTGAAGTGAAGTCCAAATTACACACAAACACATTTAAATTAAAAAGTAGGTTCTACAAAAAAATACACTTTCAATTGAAATTGATATTTAACAGATTTTTTCCAATACATACCTAATTTTAATTTTATTTATTTCTAGGAAACATACAGCCTTATACGAAAAATAACACAAATAGAAGATACGAATAGTGATAACAAATGATATTAAAATAAAATACAACACAAGAGTTAGATAAAAATACTACAGATTGTTTCTGCTGTTTAGAACAAGAATATATAGATATAATGCCTATATGGCATACTTATTAAATAATAATTATTGACACTTACAAAGAAGTTTAAATGCTTTCATTTCATACTTGTGCTACGACACTTTCTTTACGCCAAATATTAAAATAATCTGTCACCGGAAAATACCTTGTAAGCTTTAAAACAGCGCCATTTAGTATGAAAATACGCCATATCTTTTTATGATGTCAAAATATGATATCGGTTTCAATTAGGTTATTAAGAAAAAGGTTGTCGACAGACAGACGGACAAAAAAGTGATCGCATGAGGATATTTTAACTTTTTGAATTACATAATTCTAAAAACATGAATAGACTCTTGCAGCACATATCTACATAAAACAAACAAGAATTCACGTTAAATAAGTTTCATTTAGTGGCAACACCGGCTTTTATTTGGGCTCATTACGGTAGGCGCCCCGAGCGCTCCGAGCATAATCTCTTTGTAGCACGCACTACCTCGTATTAATTACATATCTACATTGGTACAAAAATAACATACAAGAATAGAAAACAGATATACGTTAATGATTTTAATTCACTGAATCCACTGCGCTTATGATAATATTTTTTAATTTTATTTTTGTTTCAGAAAGTAATTAATTAATTCAGTTAAAATTGCCCCAGCAAGCTGATTCCGAACCAGTGTTGCCTTACTTAACACCAGCGATTTGGCGAATTAGTAAATTTCGAATTTAAAATTTTGTATATCTTTCTATATATAATAATATATATATAGTAGCATAATTAATCATTATTTTATGTCATTAATAATACTTATTTACAAATGAAAATGAAATGAAAATGAAAAAAAGTTTATTTTACAGCAGATTAGCGATCTACAATTATTTAAAAAAAGCAGTAAAATACATCAGCCATAGGTACGCTAATAGCAGGAAAGTTAATTTAACAATAGAAAGTATGTGTCTACAGTCCTCACACTAGGCAGCATGCCTGTATCGTGAGGACCTAATACGGTATACCAATATAACTTAGCTAATGGCAATTAGTCGAACTTTTTAAATTAATAATTATTATACTATATACGATATGACTAACAGATCTAAAATACATATTCAGTCACATACAATACACACAATACATACATATTGATATATACATACATATACATACATAGATTTCTATTAATAAAAACATCTACCTAGTCCTTAAAAGCTCTTATAATTTTTTTACATAATATTCATTACTGGGCTTGTGACTACGTAAAACTCGACTACTCGACTAAAAAACCGTTTTTAATAATAGTATCTACTGCAACACCCTAAACCAATACTCACGTTAGTTTAATTTAGAATAGTTCCCCAATAGTTCTTGAAGAAAATGGTAACAGATACAAACAAATATACAATTTGTTACCCCAAACGCATATACCGTCTTCGTCCCGTCGCGTCGTTGGTAAAAAGAAGATAAAATTTATTCCATCGTGGGTAAATAAAGGTAAAGATTGAAATAAGACAAGTCGCTTTTCTCTCTAGCCTCTCATGAAATACATGAAATCGTACAACGATTGATTTTAATGACATATAATCAGCGTATAATATAATATTTACTTTTGTTTCTTACACAAACAAACAAATTTAAAATAAATGTAAATCTTTTGATTACCGTATTACGTAGATGAATAAAAAAATTTGAGAAAATTTAAACTAAAGAACAATTGAAAAACTAAAAATAAACCTTTTTCGTCTTAAAAACTAAGCTTCTAAGCTACTGTAACTAATTTGGAATCTTAAATGTTAAAAGTTTTTTTTTTCCAAATTAGGGCATTCTTCAACAATTTTCCGTCTACATTATCAGACCCTGAATGGCAATCATAACCCAGATTTAAAGTTCTCATCAAGATGAATAAAATAAGCTCAAAGAGGAGGCAACTGCTGTGAACCGTTGATGAGTACCCTCGACTGTCTTCCGTTTCCATCATGTCGTAGTGTCGTCTTAACTACATATGTGTGATAAGTTACAACAGAATTGATTCACAGGTGAACCAATCCTGTATTGAAACCAATGAAATTCAGTAAGTGAAAAATCAGCCATCCCCTGTTTTTCTACTCTTACATTCTTTTCAGTTTTAAATCAGACCAACGTCCAGGTATATAGTATATGCAATAAAAAAAAATCATCGAAATCCGACTACTCTGTAAAAAGTTCCCCTATTTTTCTACACTTAGGGATGAAATTTATTTCTCAAATTTAAATGGTACCAACATGGATGTTCATACTTTATCTAATTAAAACATACATTAAACAATTATATTTATAGCGGAGAATTGAGAAACTCCTCCTTTTTTCTTAGGTTAAAGAATTTCCTTCATCCTAATGAATTCAATAAACCCTTTCATTGTAGAGATCTCAATTTTAGCTGAATCCGCGAGAACGTTAAAGGAATTCTATTACATCAGTTCAAGAAGTTACAAGTATTAAAGCACGACTTGGATTAAAATACTAAGTCAGCTCTTACATTGTTCAATTGCAGATGAAACTTCTTCGCGCGGCCCCCGAACGTTTTCATTTAGAGATTTGCGAGTATGTATGAACATTTTTAATTTAATTCAGCAAACGCAATTTCTTTTACGACGGACGCCCCCTACCCGTGCCAGCGTTAACGTCGCGATATTTTTCTTAAAACCGCTATTCGCATCGTGTGAGAATTTAGATATTCTTTATTAAAAAATTATCTCTATAATGTTGCGGCACGGTCTGTGTGAACGCTAAGCGAAACACACAGGGGGTTACTTCTACATAGTGACCCTGAGATATTAAATAAAATAGTTGGTTCGTAATTTAACTGAAAACAACTAATTTCTTTGAATTTTTTTTTCTGGAACGTGAAAGGTCTTCACATTACTTTACGATACATGGAAAGTTTCAGTGGAAATGGTTCGTGTATAAAGGAAATCGCGTGGTTTTTAGGGTTCCGTACCTCAAAAAGAAAACGTAATTGTTTTAAGATTACTTTATTATCCGTGGATCTGTTTGTCGAATTTTTTTTTTCTCAGAAACACGTAGAAGTATCAAGTTGAAATTGATATCAAATACTCCTTAAGAATTGGAAAATATTAAAGTTCTAATTCGAAAAATATGGCCATTTATGCCGCATATTTTGACACGCGTAAATAAATCAAAACGCATAAATACTTCCCGTTAACCTAGAATCATGAAATATGGCAAGAAACAACGTCTCACCGCACAAATTTGACGACCGCTTAGACTAGTGGGTAGCGACTCTGCCTACGAAGCTGGAGGTCCCGGGTTCGAATCCCAGGTAGGATCAGTATTCATATGATGAATATCGATACTGGTACCGGGTCATGATTGTTATATAAATGTGGTCTCTTTGCTTGGTACCCAAAACACAAGCTAATGCTTAGTTTGGGGCCTAGACGTTGTTGTGATGTATACGTTATAAAAAAAAGTAAAGCGAAGTGTTCATTTATTGTTACATCACATAAAAAAGAGTTTTTTGCGTTTGCCTACGAGCTTACATTTTTTGCGCCATATTACGCTCGTTATATTTCTCTTCTTTAATCTGATCTGATGATGAAGCTGGAAGGTGAATGACGGAAGCTTTCCATGGTTACTCGTAAAACCAGTGTGATCCCCTCGGCCGTAATTTACTTAGGTAAAGAAACGAAAAAATTACTGTGATTAACAATTAAAAGTAAATTATCAAATAACTTACATTAATTTAAAATTTTAACGAAATAAAAATATTTCGGATATTTATGAAAATATTAATTTGATACTAAACTTTTTACCCAGAAAATTTTATTTTAGTAAACGTATCAGACATTACCCGACAGAAATGCGAAGTCGCTGTTCACACATCACTTTGTACTTTTAAACCGCTAAAATATTGTCTCTGGCTAGCGCGATACGGCGTACTGCGCACACGGACGATGTTTGCATAAATACCGTGTCGTTTTGCGTCACAATCTTATATGAAACAAACATTACGAACTGATTGAAAATTTGTATGATTTGCACATTCCACTTGGCATGCAGTCACAGTAACACGATTCCCATTGGGTCATTATCATCATCATCATCAATCCTGTCTCTCCGCTGCTGGATATTGGCCTCTCCCAAGGCTCGCCACCATGCAAGTGTTTTGTATTCTTTAATAATTAAATTAAAATACCATGGAAATATCTAGTACTTTTATTTAACAATCACACAGCTTAGAATCTAAAGCTAAGTCACAGACCAACATAGTAATGGAGTGTCATTGACTATCAATCATTATACAACATCTCCCTTCTTACATTTTTGACTTAATCACAAACATAATCTTTTAGATAACTTGTAGGTACAATGTTTCTCTTTGGTCTAGAAGAGCTTTCATCATTTGTTCCAATTTCTACATTACTACTTAGATCTGAATTATTATTTAAATTATTACTATTCCCTTCATCAGTTATAGTTGAAGTATTCTTACTATCATCATTTGCATTTACTTCTATATAATCATCTATTCCAAAATTCCCATAATCAGTACCATATGTTGTGACAGTGTGTGGACTGTTACACTTCCTCAACATTGCACTATTCCTTCTAATTACTTGATTTGTTATGAGATCCTTAACTATATAAGACCTAGGAGTATTACACTTATTAATTATTAACCCTGGAGTCCACTCTTTGTCTTTTCGAATTAGCACTTTGTCATTTAATTCAAAACTTTTACTTATTTTAGAACGTTGATCATAATAATTTTTATAGTTTTCCTGGTGTCTTTTTATCTTATCAGTTAAATTTTTATGCAACTTAGGTTTCAACAATTTGCTATTCGTCGGTATTTTAGTTTTTATTAAACGACTCATTAAAATTTCAGAAGGTGACAGCTCCAAGTGTGGTATAGGTGTTGACCTATAATTTAACAATCTACTTTCAATGTCTTTGTTACTTTCATTACATTTTTTAATGATATTTTTAGCTATGTGTACTGCTTTTTCAGCCATACCATTGGATTTAGGATGCCTAGGGCTGCTAGTTATTATTGTAAAATTCCATGATTGAGCAAATTTTTTAAACAGTTCTGAACTAAATGGCATATTATCTGCTATTAATATGTCTGGTACCCCATGACAAGCAAATACAGATTTTAAAATATTTATTATTTCTTCACTAGTTTTAGTTTTTAATTTCTTTAATTCAATCCATTTAGATAGGTAATCAATTAAAACCAAGTAATCACTTCCATCACAAGTAAGGACATCAACACCTACTTTCTGAAATGGTAATTTTGGTATATCATGTGGTATTAAAGGTTCTTTTGTTTTATTTGGTAAATACTTCTCACAAATTTGACACTTTAATATATAATTTTCAATATCCTGAGTCATGCCTGGCCAATATACTATTTGTCTGGCTTTTAGTTTAGTTTTTAATATACCTATGTGACCTTCATGAAGCAGTTCCAATATCTTAATTTGTCTTGGAATAATTATTTACTCCTTGGAATAATTATTTTATTGTCATAAAAGAGTATACCATTTTTACTATACAAATTATTTTTAAGATTCCAAAAAATTTTAAGCTCTTTTGGTACACTTTTAATATCCTTTGGCCATTTTGAGTTACAATAATCTAACAATAATTTTAGGTTAATATCTTTGGACGTATGGTCAGCTAATTGTAGGTGATCAAAACTATTAGTTTGTTCTACACTATGTATTATGCCATCTATATTCAATTCAGTGTCATAATGTTGTTTAAGATAATTACGTGAAAGTAAATCTGCTATGAACATTTTATTTCCTGGTAAATATCTTATTTTTAATTCATACTTGAACAGTTTCATTTTCATTTTTTGTAATCTATCTGAAGCAATTTTGAATAAATCTTTTTCAATTAAGTTAACCAGAGGTTTGTGATCTGTGTTGACTATAACTGGGTATCCGTATATATAATTGTGGAACTTACGGCATGCGAATACTATGCTTAAAAGTTCTTTTTCTATTTGGGAGTAATTAACCTCAGCATCCGTTAATGCTCTGGATGCAAACGCTACCGGTTTATTATTTTGCAACAAACAACAGCCTAAACCATACTTAGAAGCATCACATTGTAAAACTATTTTTTGTTTAGGGTCAAAGTTACTTAATACTGAAGGTGTACAAATTACATTTTTTATTTTGTTTAGAGAATCTGTATGGTAATCTGTCCACAAGAATTCACTTTCTTTCCTTAGTAATTTTCTCAATGGTTCAGTCAAAGTAGTCATATTAGGAATAAATTCTCTTAAATAATTTATCATGCCTAAAATAGACTGAAGTTCCTTTACAGACTTTGGATTTTCTAACTCTTTAATAGCAGTGATTCTTTCAGGGTCAGGAGCTACTCCCTTATCAGAGAAGATATGGCCCAAATATTTGATTTCAGCTTGTTTATATTGTAGTTTGTTGATATTGAATTTCACATTATTTATTTTAGCTCTATTCATTACCAAAGTAAGTACTTTGTCATGTTTATCATCAGAGTTGGTGGCTATTACAAGATCATCAAAATATATTATTACATCTTCAATATCTCCAAACATTTGGCTCATAAGCTTTTGAAATGCTTCCGGTGAACATGCCAAACCGAAAGGTAATCTTAAAAATTTATAATAGGCAAAGGGAGTGCTAAATGTACACAATTCACTCGACTCTGCATCTAGTTCTACTTGAAAAAATCCTTCTTTAAGGTCTAATACTGTAAATATTGACTTATTCGCTAATTTTGCTCTTATATCTGCAAACGTTGGAATTAACTCATAGTCCCTTTGAATTGCCTTATTTAAATGTAATGGATCAAGACACACTCTAAGCGTTCCATCTGGTTTTTCAACTAAAGTTACATTACTTGCCCACTTTTTGGGCCTACTTACTTTTTTAATAATATTTTTTTTTTCTAGCGTATCTAAAGTTTCCTTAAATTTATCTCTTAGTTTTAATGGTACTCTTCTTGGTTGACAAATTATGCCTTCAGTGTCAGGCTTTTCTTTAATATTATATTTAGTTGGAAACCGTCCTAATCCCTGAAAGGAATGAACATGATTCTTTATAAACTTATTTTTCTCCTCAACTATATTCATTTGATTAACTCTTTTTATTAATTCAAGTGTTATACAACCAGGCAATCCTACTAGCGAGATGCAGTTATGATCAACTACTATGAATTCCAATTTATTACATATATCATTATTTTCACACTTGAGTACTACAGTGCCTAACGGTTTAATAGTATACCCTCCAAACGTTACCAATAATATATTACATTTATTGATTGTGCCACTGAATCCAGTTGCTTCCAAGTCCTTAATAGTAATTACATTGACTTCTGATCCCGTGTCTAACTAAAAATTTACAAGTTTATTATTAAAAATTATTTTTTGAAACCATTTTGAAGTTTTAACACTTCTATTTATAAGATTGACACTATATTTCACTGACCTTTCAATGTCATAACTATCTTCACTATCTTCTTCAGCTATTTTCATCTCATTAATTTTCTTTTTTCTAAACCTGCACCCTACAGCAAAATGGTTGACTTTTCCACAATTGAGACATTTTTTTCCAAAAGCAGAACACTTCCCATAGTTATGTTTCATATTGCATTTTTTACATAGATATTGAGCTGATGTATTCTTTTTCAGTTCACATATGGTAGATGCTGTAACATTTTCTTCCTGTATATGCTTAACTTGTTGTTCATGACTCTCAGCAAGTCGACACATGTCTATAGCTTTTTGAAGATTCAAGTTGGTTTCTCTTAATAGTCGTTTCTGTAAATCTTTACATTTGACACCTAATACTAGTTTATCTCTTATGAGACTGTCTTTTTGTGACCCAAAATCACAGTTTTCAGCAAGTAATTTCAACTCATTTATGAACGAATTGTTTGATTTACAATCTTGAATTAATTGAAAGAATTTATATCTCTCGTATACTATATTGGTTCCTTGAGCTACATATTCATCAAACTTTGTGATTATTGCATCCACCGTGACATCTTGTTGTAGTTCAAACGTATTATATATTCGTAATGTATCATCACATAACCTGTTTAAGAATAGGGCCACTTTTATGTCTGATCCAACACTTGTGTCATTTTTTCCTGTAGCAATTAGGTAAATTTGAAATTTTTGCTTGAATAATGCCCACTTATCCTTTATATTGTCACCCACTAGGGACAATTTTTCTGGTGGCACTATGGTGGTGCTATTCGACTGTTCCCCCATGATTATTACTTACGTTCAGTTATTAGTATTTAGATGGGTTTTAATATTTAGTACTTACTTGAACACTGGATTCAATTCTTTATTTTACGCAGCGCCATGTTTTGTATTCTTTAATAATTAAATTAAAATACCATGGAAATATCTAGTACTTTTATTTAACAATCACACAGCTTAGAATCTAAAGCTAAGTCACAGACCAACATAGTAATGGAGTGTCATTGACTATCAATCATTATACAACAGCAAGGTCCTCCGCCTTTCGCATCCAACTACACCGGATATGGTGCTATACTGGTCTACAGGTATGGATATAAACAGGTCAACCGGGAAGAGTGTCGTAAGAAGCGACTAACCCTGGTCAGCAGAAGATGGGCAGCAGCATCTTTCTGTAAAAGTGTAAACTAGGATCACCAACCCGCCTGCCAAGCGTGGTAATTATTAGCAAACCTACCCAATACGGCTCACAAAAACGCAATGGTCTCAGTGGATGCCCCCTGGCAAAGACTTTTATTATGTGAACTTTTTTTATAATATTCTTAAATTTCGTGTTTTACTATTAATATTTGATATATGTAAATATTTTTTATTATCGTTTATGCTATAAGCTACGAATTCCTCGTAGAAAATTTCCCGAAAATGTATAATTTCGCTTATAAACCGAAATTCTGCTGGTTACTTTTAGGCGCTAGAAAAGCTTCGTTCTAAATAGTTGATGTTTATGAGAGCTTTTACATTTAATCCATACAACAAAAATACCTGTGCCGATTCGTAATTGCCATTTCGTAATTGGTCTTCTTGTGTCAAGCGTTTAGGAGACTAGAGAATACGTATAATAATTATTCTATGATTGATAGAACGTACCAGAAGGGATTTATTAATGGCTGAAGTCTGCAATAACTTCATCTGTGCCATTCGCTGGTCTAAAAGAATTTCACTACGTGCATTTATACTTGAATAATTTAAAAATAAATGACTCCTTATCAGTGAGAGAATTCTACAATTTAAAAAAAATGTGTTTTGTATGAATTGGGTTTTATTCCGTACTCTTATGACAAAGTAGTAATACACGAAGGTGAAAAATTGCTTTAAAATATAAATAGGTAAATGATGAAATTCTAATCTTAATAAAGTCATCTTTGCGTTTGCGTTTATTACAATATGTTCGGCAGATAAATTCAAAGGCGTTTCCATCGGTTTTGTGGAAGTTGTACGGAATGCCCCGTTGATGACAAATATGCTATTCTTTGCGATTTTAGACGTTTTGAATTACTGAAGTGAATGTAGCTATTGCATTGGATTCTCATTGATGAATGGTGCATGGATGGATTCTGTTGTGTTACAATAGATCTGGTCTAGAATCTGGCGCGAAAATAGTGGATCTTTTTCATAAACACTGTCCAGTACAGAATAAAATCCAGTGAATTTATGCATAATAGTTTACGATTTATCCTTAATTATTTACCTAAGTAAAATTCTTATCATTTTTGCAATCTATCAAAACCTTATTAACAGCCCGTGTTATTTTAAGTAAATTAAATATATTATAATAATTAATTAATTAAATATGTAAAATAATAAGAAATTAATAATAAATTAAAACACTTCATTAAAAAAAAACCACTATAATATTGTAATATTGAATTAATATTAATTAAGTTGCATCAAACATTGTGGTTTTAATGTGTAATAGTCATTTTAATAAAACATTTATTTATATTAATTTACAAATTTAAATTACGCTTTTATTTTTATTAAACATTTATGACATATATTAACCAAAACCCTTTTTTCGAATTAACAACCTGAAACCGCGTTTTAGTCTAATTATGCATTCAACATTTCTGGTCTCACCACGTCTTTCATACATTTATTCAGATTCGAAATTAAAATCCTTTTTCCTCTTTAGGGAGAAAATATGCATTTTGCTTCTACTCCACAGGACAAAAATAACCTTATTCCTAGTAGATAGAGTGAAAAGTAATATGCATCGAGTCAATAAAGTAATATTTTATGATTGGACGAACAAATAAAAATTATAACGACTGATACACACCTTTATATAGTTGCATCGTATACAGATGTACTTTTGAATTATTTGCAAGTACGAACTCCTACTTTTTAATGTAATCACAATTTAAAAAGCACGCAGATTTTAAATGCCCACCATTTCATTTAAATGGAAAGATCGTATAGAGACATAATTTCTTATAATTTTAACTATACAACATTATCAATGAACGTACATAAACTAAGATGATTTTTCAGTTTAAACTCGACAACTTGGATAGAACACGTAACATATTCGTTTGAGCACCGCATAACATAGAATCTTTGCTCATTGGATTTAGTGGTCAAATAGTGCGGAGATCGCGCGAGCTGCATGCTTTATAAGTCGTGCGGAAAAGTTTCGCGTGTGCCAATATTAAAATCTTATTCTGTAATATAATTGATGGTATAAAATACTGCTACGACACCGGGTTCTGTCAGTGTCAGTGCATATTAAGTTCGTTACGCTTTCATTTCGGTTTACAGCAGTTCAAAGGGAAACAAATTCACTGAACCCAATTTAAAATTTGTAAATTACTATGACAATTTATTTATTTATTATCTAAATCTTAACCTCAGTTATCTTTCTAACCCGCCGACTTTATTCTATTTTCACTACTATCTCACTGAAATTTTTCTTGTCAAATGCGCGACGTTCTCTTCCTAGGAAACGCCACCAAATTAAATTTTTCGTCATTTGTTTGTCTTTGTACTATTTGGGGCAGAATAAGCAATGATAAAGTGTCGATTAATGGTTAATACGATATTTGATTTAATGAATTGAATGATATTTAATATGACTCGTGAAGTATAAATTAAAAATTGATTATACCATATTACACACGACCTAATTTGCATGGCAAAGCCTCAGCGACGTGAGTGTAGCGCGAGTAATCAATCAAACGCTGTCCAAACTGCGAATACAATTATGAACTTAGTCCGTGTCAGTGGTACAAGCTTGTCGTGTTCTGCGGTTCTGCCCAATGATTAATTAGGGACAATGAATAAACTTGTCTTATAAATACCTGATTATGCGATCCGCCGTCCAATAGTGTTAATGAACATGATTTCTTATAAACAAAATGAAAAAAAAATGCAAGCGAGAAAATTTTTTTTGCTGGAAAACGATTGAAAACATTAATGTGGCGTTACTTACAAACGAATGCAATACGTAGAATATCGAAACTAAAATTAGAAGTAGTGACTTCATCATAAATACAATATATATCAATTTCTAACAATCCATAATTTCTTAAAACTCCTCTACATAAAATTAAAAAAAAAATATTCAAAAATAATTTCACAATTTTTCGTCAATGCCCATTCTAATTAAGTTAGAAAAGCACTATGTATTTGATTTAGAAAAAAAAATTGTTAACATGTACGAAACAATAACTGAGCTAGGCCCGATTCGTACTTAGCCGATTTCATTATAATTTTACTTACTTTGACTTTATTCAAAATTACTTTATTAAATCATTCATTTATGCAATTATACTAACTTATGTAATGTTATAATTATATAACAATTCGTCACCACTACCACAATGTCTGAAGACCAAGGTCTTCAACCAATGCGTCCTACCTACAATGACGTACGGTGCCGAAACATGAACTCTCACGGCAGGACTGATCCACAAGTTTAAAGTCGCTCAGCGTGCTATGGAACGGGCTATGTTCGGTGTTTCTTTGATGGATAAAATCAGAAACACTGAAATCCGCCAAAGAAGTAAAGTTGTCGACATAGCCGAAGCGATCAGCAAGCTGAAGTGGCAACGGGCCGGTTACATTTGCCGTAGAACTGATAACGGATGGGGTAGACGAGTTCTCGAATGGAGGCCACGTACCGGAAAGCGAAGCGTTGGATGCGAAAGGCGGAGGACCGTGTGTGGTGGCGAGCCTTGGGAGAGGCCTATATCCTGCAGTGGAGAGACACGAGCTGACTCGTAACAAATACGAATTTTGCTTTGTTATTGTACAAATAATTACTATCGCGCCAAAAAGTACATACATTGTTAAGACAGTTGTCCAAAGTGTCGTCACATTTAATTTTATGTTTCCTACTTTTCCAATTACTTAAATTTAACGAAAAATACCAGAGGCATCAAGCATCCGTTTAGTATATTTTTTGGATGGAGGTAAAAGATGTTTCGTTCGTGATTTCTTTTTCGATTTGTGCCAAGTTCAAAGCATATACTTATCGCAAAAGTAGATTTACTAAAGAAATATACTAATTTTTTTTCATTACTTTTTATTTCAGTATTCGTTTACGGTATTAACTTGTATTCCTCGCTTTATTGTGGTAGGTATAATTGCGTTTGGTCTAAGTCGATTATACAACAAAAAAGTGAGTTTCTTTTCATGTAGATTTTGTCAACTTTAATATATTTATTTCTGTTGGCTTAGTTTTGTTTACACAAAATCACGGCTTATACCAAAAATAGCAGTTCCTTACAGATCCATAAATTTCATCTAATTTATAAAGAAAGTCACACTAGCGAAGCTAAAGGCAAAATATTGTTAGACATCGATATTGCAAACGAAGCCATCGCGTGTTGCTAATTGACATAGGCGTTGTGATTTACCGGTATTATTTATCCAAATAATTATTAATAATAAAATTTATTACACAAAAAATTTAAATGACCATAAAGAATTTTTAATAGTTTTAATAGGTTAATTTCTCTTAATTGAATAAAATAAAATAAATTCAAACAAATTTTGACAGTATCTATGGCTTCACACTGTATTTTTACTAAACGATTTAAATTAAAATATAAATTTAATTAATTTAATCTAATAATTGCATATTTTATTTCTCATTATAATCATATCCTTAAAATTAAAATTAAAATATGTATTTTGAGAACATATTCAATACATCACCTAGAAATTAGCAGGTGATATATTTTGTATAAAATGTTAATATATATTTTGTCTTTTATTTTGGTTGCCACCTTGTTGTCTGTATTCTGAAAAGGACCTCGATACAACTACTAGTTGAAGAACCAGTTTTGTTGTCGTAGATATTATTTACTAAAAATTATGAAATCACAATTTAATTTAAGATGTCCCCTTTAGAATTATTTTCCAATCATTTTGCATTTCTCTTTCTATGGGGTTGAATTTTTCATGTTTTTATGAGCTTTGTACAGATTCAATAAAAAGTAATAAATACTCGTTAGGGTATGAGATTTTTTTTACACACACTTCTCTAAATGAAACGGAATAAACTGAGGTTTTTACTGAATATAAAATGCAAGTCGTTAATGTTTCGGTCTCGATGAATCCAATTTAACGATCAATAAATTTGCCAAACATAAAAGTTCAGTTTATCTGATTTTACCTTTAATTTGCATACCTTGCATTTTTATTGCATTGGAGTATTTTTTTTTATGAAAGCATTGAAAATATTATGACAAGGAATTAAATATTTCCCTCTAAATATTAAAAAAGAAAAAAATAAAAGAACTTCTATACGACGAGAGATTACGTACACCAATCAAGTACAACGTATTACTATATATTTTATTAAAATAAGTTACAAACACTAAGCAGATGATTCAACTTTATTCATGTTACAATTCAATTCAATTGGTTTTTCACAGAAATATACTTTCAAACAAATATCGTCTTTGCTATGCCTGTTTTGTTTGTTTTTAGGGTTCAAATTCAAATTTAATGGAGTCAAAAAATTCCGCTACGGCAGCCATGACGTCGTTGTTATTCTCACATCAGTCCCGTGGATGTGTTCTTTCAATATACGAAACGGATAGAAATCGCTGGGAGTGAGGTCAATATAGTGAGTGTTCAAATAATTTTTGACGACCGTTTAGCCTAGTGGGTAGCGACCCTGCCTACGAGGCTGGAGGTTCCGGGTTCGAATCGCAGATCGGGTCAGTGTTTATATGATAAATATTGATACTGGTACCGGGTCTTGGTTGTTATATGTATGTGGTGTCTTCGCTTGGTATCAAAACCACAAGTTAATGCTTAGTTTGGGGCCTAGTCGCTGTTGTGATTGTATACGTTATTATTATTAATTGAAAGTCTGCCTCTGCATCCTTGATAACAGTGTGTAGCAATCAGACGTGTGTGCGGACGCGTCTACCTCAGAAAACAGCTTTATTTGAGTCATTTATGTATTTTATTAATTTTGCATTATTAAAGCTAATTACTTTGTAAGAAAGCACAACGCATCACATTTTTTTAAATTGTGAAAAAATTTCAAAACTGAAAGTTGTAAAAGATAGTTGTCAAAGGAACTTTATCGAGAAAATTTTATGTAATTATGTTTTCAAGTCTATAAATGGATGCTTTAAGCTTTTATAATCATGAATGTATTGTAGACCGCGACGACCGCTTGGCCTAATGGGTAGCGACCCTGCCTACGAAGTTGGAGGTCCCGGGTTCGAATCTATGTTCGTATCGATGCTTGTTGTGCTGCTTGTTATATGTATGTGGTGTCTTCGCTTGGTATCCAAACCACAAGTTAATGCTTAGTTTGGGGCCTAGTCGCTGTTGTGATTGTATACGTTATTATTATTAATTGAAAGTCTGCCTCTGCATCCTTGATAACAGTGTGTAGCAATCAGACGTGTGTGCGGACGCGTCTACCTCAGAAAACAGCTTTATTTGAGTCATTTATGTATTATATTAATTTTGCATTATTAAAGCTAATTACTTTGTAAGAAAGCACAACGCATCACATTTTTTTAAATTGTGAAAAAATTTCAAAACTGAAAGTTGTTAAAGATAGTTGTCAAAGGAACTTTATCGAGAAAATTTTATGTAATTATGTTTTCAAGTCTATAAATGGATGCTTTAAGCTTTTATAATCATGAATGTATTGTAGACCGCGACCACCGCTTGGCCTAATGGGTAGCGACCCTGCCTACGAAGTTGGAGGTTCCGGGTTCGAATCTATGTTCGTATCGATGCTTGTTGTGCTGCTTGTTATATGTATGTGGTGTCTTCGCTTGGTACCCAAAACACAAACTATTTGAGGCCTAGACGTTGTTGTAATGTATACGTCATTATTCTTCGTTTCAATTCCGAACATTGAAATTGAAATGTCCAGTGAGTCTGAGTAATGTTTCCCAAAGTACTTCACACCTCACTAATAATGTCTTTGGTTCAGTTTAGTTTACATTTTTTAAGCACAAAGTATTTTGTCACTGCACACGTATTTAAGTTTCAATCATGTTAGGGCCAGTAAATAAACTCGCTTTTCCGGTTTGCCCCCCAAAATGAACCCTTAATTGAAAATACTTTTCTTGGTTAAGTTTCTGTATAAAATATTAGTTTCTAGAGTTTCTAGGTATATTAATGTTTACATTTAATGAAATATGACAATTTTTTTACTTATCTAATTTACCCTCCAAAATTACGTCAAAATATGAATTTGTTTATTGTATTAAACAATAAAGGAATTTGTAAAAGTTTTCTTTTTTGTAAAATATAAGTTGAGCTTTATATTTAGTATTTCGTTCCGAATTTCGGGTCCCATAGTTTCGGAGGTAATGAGGAGAGAAAATTGTGTTTATCGAAATATATTCTTTAATTTTTTTAACTATGCGTTTTTAACTTACAAAAAAAACATTTATTTGCATTTTTCGTAGCAAACACTTTTATATAATGTCAGAATCTTAATTTCTTTTCAGAATCTTTATTTTCTTTTCCAGTATGAAAATGTACTAGTAAACTATGCACTATAGAATGCACTAGAAAATTTGCAGTTACACTATGCACTAAAGAAAAGGCCATTTTCAAATTTTATAACTTGTCTCCCCAAAATGGAAATTCGTTTATTTACGCTATACATTCGTCATAAGGTCACCTAACTCTGTATCATGTACCATCCAACAACTTTCGTCCAACAGATTCAGAAAAAATAGACTGTGACTGACGGCCAGACAGATACGAGAGTTTCCCCATAAGGATTCCGTTCTTTCATCTCAGATGTACGGATTTGTTTTGTAAAATATAGAAAACAAACTAAATTGTACCAGTTAAGAACATAAACAACCAATGAAAAACAAATAGAAAAACATTTATTTTTTTAATCAGTAATTGCTGCTCTGACCAGTGTGGTCATATCGACCTCAGTTGAGCTTTTTAATTCATTAAAATTTCTTGGATGTTTATTTAAGAGTCCAACACAGTATATCTCCATGAGCCTATGCTATAGAACATTCATAAATAGAACAACGTATAGTCAGAACAGAGAGTCACCATTGGGTTGGGTAGTTATTTCCGATGTAGTCGATGCGACGCGACGTTACGTTAATTGCCTGTGTTTTCGTCGCCGGCCCGATCTGTAATTTGTCTTGCGAGGTGACTGTCGTGTCGATTTCACGCGACGTGTAGGTGTCATTTGAATTATCTACACATTTTAGCTACATAGAACACGTCGAAAACACACTAACATTATTATGTGCACATCCTTGCAGTTCAGGATCGAATTCTCCATCTCTAGGTTTGTCCCAGAAACCACAGTCAACAACAAATGACGGCCAAATAAAATTTATGAGTTTTTCCAGGAAAACTAAATTTTATATTTCTTTATTAACCATTATACTGGCTACACTATTAAACAGCCTTACTACGTAGACAAAGTCGTGGGCGGCAGCTAAATTTTCATAAGAAAACTGAAAAATATGATTGTTGTGGCACCACAATAGAGCAAGATCGAATAGAAAATCAGAAAATTGAAATTAAAGACATTTTCGCATACGTATATTGATTTTCTTAAGAGACAGTCTTTTATTTCTAAACAAACACTCAATAATGACGGTGAATAGGGACGCCCGCCGCCGGCTCGCTGGACCAACGATATAAAGCTAGCTGCCGGTAGTGGCTGGATGAAGATGGCTAAGGGTAGAGAAGTGTGGCGTGTCCTGGGAGAGGCCTATGTCGAGCAGTGGACGAATGTGCGCTGATGGATGGATGGATGGATGGACTCAATAGTGTGGGTCCGCTTTTTTATTTATGCCTGTCAAAAAAGGGGGCACAAAGAATTTTGCTGCATTTGCAAAAAATAGAGGTTGGTCTCCAGCATATTTATAACAACAATCATCATCATCAGATATGATATGAATTATATGTAGCCATTATATCGAAAAGAATATAACAATTTTTGAATACTTAATAGCTTTTTTTTCAATATTTTTCTTTTCATTTTAATTTTTAATTTTTTATTGGAATCTTCATTATCGATTTCAATGCAAATACAAGGTGTATAGATAATAAAAAGATTAAACGTTTGAGTATTTTCCAGAAATATGGTCCTAACCCATGTCCCATCAAATTTAATTGATTGTGGCCTTCTTTGATCGTACTTTCTGGAAAAAAACAAGTAATGTAAAAATATCGGTAATCGACGTCGAGCTTGCGTATACGAAAGAATATTATTTATAGAATCATAAATTTATGTGATCTTTATTACGTAATAAATTATAGTACATAAACCAAGATAGCGAACTATGTACGAGTAGCGAGGTATAAGTTTTTGTGGTGTCGCATGTAACGTCGCCGCACGTTAGGAATGCGTTCAAGAAACGACGACGGATCAGAGCTGAATATTCCTTGATCGCATTGTAACGTAATTCGTTACAAAAACTATATGTTTATAACTTGATTCGTAACTGTCAAATTCTTGGCACACGTAAAGACCCGTTACCTTTTTTGAACGTTTTAACTTAATACAAATGTTAGTATAATTTACTTTTATACTATGCTATGCGTAGATTTAAGTTCTTACTGATTCGAAATCGGTACCAGTCATTAAGTTCGATCTATCTGAAACGTGGCCGTTAGCGAACGAGTTATTTCGCGAAAAGTAACACTCGCATAATACACGTCCATTATGATATTTAAACAACTTTAGTAATACAGAGAGAGTTACGACTTGCAACCCGTGACATGTAACAAAGCGTGTTCTGGTTCGTGATGATTAGCACAATAATCTTAGTCAAACGAGGTATATGAGCACATTGACCTAATTTATTGTGCAAGTTCCCGCCGTACTGGCGTCCACCAACCGCACAGTAGAGACAATATTATTTGTATATAGGTAACTGTTATTTCCAAAGAATCAAAACGATTGCCTAAATATATTTATTTTTTTCTTCACACTTGATAGATAATGTTCTATTTATCATAAGATTGGAGCCTGACATAATAAAATATATTTCTTAAAATTACACAAACGATTGTTCCATCACTCTCCAAAAACATTATATGCGTGATTTTATTCAGTAATACTCAAATATTGACATATGGCGCTACAAACTTAACGTATTATGGTGGGAACGCGCGGCCCACTTACAATTGCATCGGTTGGCGACTGCCAACAGGATACCTCTCCCCGCCAACCGGTTACATTTTGCCGTGAGTAGAATTTATGTTTGACTTAGTAACCACGTTGTATCGATAATTTGATAAGAAATTTTTTTTATGTCAATATTTTAATTATTATTTTTTTTCTAACGGAGTTCTTCGATAACATTTAATACTTTAAAAAAATTGGAGTGATGAAAAAATGTTTTTTTATAAATGAAGGGGATGCCATAAATCACTATCTTGTATAGTTATAAACCGAGCTATTGAACTATTTACATATGACAAAGCAATAAAGAATTGAATTTAATTGAATTGAAATTTGGCAACGTTGCGTGTAGTCCGAGCCTTGGTATCAGTCAGGCTATCAGTTGGCGTTGTCTTCCATTTAAACGTTATGTAAACAGAGATATTCATTGAAAATAAATGTTAAAACTACGTGTTGCATTGCGTTTATTCGTAATTAACAAGGTACCTATCTAAGTTGATATTTTCAGCATAATCGTTTTTCGTTTTACGTCACAATCCTGACACGTTTGGGTGGAAATTACAGTAAATTTTTATTATTTTTCGAGTAGGTTCGAGGATACGGAGTTTGGGAGATCCCGAGGAAACATACTTATACCTGTCATGGTCACTTTAACCGAATGCTAGCCACCAGCAGGTCCGGCGACATCGATTACGTGGAACCCAGGGAGAGAAAGAAACTGCAAGGGGAAGGTACATCCCCGTAGAACATTATAAAATAAAACCAGCTTGTAAGATATAGGTAGCTTGTGATAAATGTGCAAAACAATAATAACACTAACCGAAATGAAAGATAATAAACATTCATTCTATTTTATTCTATTCATAAAATCTACTTATACACGCGAACGAAGTCGCGGGCAGGTGCTAGTATCATATAATAGGTACTCTCATTTCTATTTCCTACTAAATACTTTCTATAATTTCATATTTAGTTATTTAAATCCCATATTTTCAATTATTAAATCATGACATCTTGTCAGTTGACGAAGTAAATCGGACTACATGTGACAGATAATGCGACGTTGCCAAATCTAATAGCACGGCTTAAGTAAGAAAATTCAAAATACAATATCGTTTGAAAAATAGTTTCTGGCTCTTTCTTCAAAAATTTTTATTTTATTTTTTTAAACGGCCGTCCGTGCCAATGAGTGACTCACGCTTAAATATTATATTGCACTGTCTGTCTAATTGGAGATTTGAAACGTTTGTAACTTGATTATTAATTACCAATTAAAAAAATTGTTTCAGCTTTGCGTACTCAAGCGTAATGTATATTATAAAAATATATGTTTAAGTATGTATACCAGCTGTCTTGTACCCGTAATAAAAACTCTGCTTAGTTTGGGACTAGATGGCGCCAAGTAGGATGTTCTAGGTATTATTATTATTATATATATTATAGTTTCGGTTATACAGTAAATTAATTTGAGAGTAACGTTCGGTTTTAATAGAGTTACAAATGTCAGTTCACAATATCGAAGTGACATTACGCAATTGTGTGGGGTTGAAAACCGGCCCTGAAACTCGGACTGAAACTGGCTATCTTACACCAACTAGCTAGAGTATGAGTGGTTAGACGTCAATAGATTACACGGTAAACTCAGAATAGGGCTTCTAGTAATTTCATACTTTTATGCTCTCGGCACATACCGAAATGAGAATTCAAATAGTTCTTGGTTTGTACTTTTCGTGGTACAAATAGTGCGAACAGAAATACAATATTAAATTTCACCTTAACTAGCTATTCTTAACCTATGTATAGTGGTTTATTAATTTAAGTACCTACCCAAAGCCAAGGAGATTTGCTTTACGATACGCACACTTAACAAATTTACGAACGTGCACTCAACTATTTACGATCCGAATGAGTAAGTATTACTCACGCACAAGGAAACCCACAATCAAATACGAATTCATTATAATAAATTTTGTACTGCAAAGTTATAAAGTTTTATGTCGAATGAACTAAAGTTAAACCGCGAAGATAATGCTCTGCGGTCAGGCGATTTCTTTATGTACCACAAACGAGTATTTGCTATCTTTGTACTGTGCCGTTTCTCGGCCCAACAAACATCTTAGCGTAGATAAAAATAATTGCGGTGTTATTTAAAGCGAAGTGAGTTCCAATGTAAAAGTCTAAATTAAAGGAAGACGCTAGATAGAGAATCGCGAGAGTGTGAGCAGTGAAGAAATATAGAGATGATTTACGTAAGGAGATGAATTTTGAAACCGAAATGTCTATGTAACTAATTGACATTCTTTTTTTCTTAGTCAGAAATAAAACTCAAGTAATGTATTAGTCTACTGCATTAATAATGCGCTACGGTGGCGAGCTGGTTCGTGTTGTGGAGGTCGTTTTTTTTTCTGATTTAAGTACATAAATCGATACTTAAATTATATAATAAATTATAAAAATCTTGGATTAAGCTCCAAACACCCTCATCTCGATAAAGCTTCTGAAGTTAGACATCCTGGGCTGATATGTATTAAAAACTGTAACCAAAGAACTAGGTCGTTCAACATCAAGTCACCATCTGTCATTTCTTTCAAAAACCCTGTTACAACAAAATCGTTAAAACAACACACACAGCCGTTCCTTAACTTTAATTATTTTTATAATATAATTTTTATTGAAATGTAAAAAAAAATTAGATAAAAAAATATTAATTTAATATACTCTTTTCACAACAGAGTATAAAACAAAGTCGCTTCCCGTTTGTTTGTCCGTATGTATGCTTAGATCTTTAAAACTATGCAACAGATTTTGATGCGGGTTTTTTTAATAGATAGTGTGATACAAGAGTCAGGTTTATAGGTATAGTAGAGAAATACTAATAATTTTAAAGGTTTCTAATGTGATGTCGTAAATAAACACATTTTTTCGCGCTAACATTGCAACCGCTGGCTGAACTTAAGAGATAGATCAAAATAATGTAGTACAGTATTGTACACCTTAAAAAGTTTTACAAAAAAGTCCGCGACGGTATATGTCTATCTCTTAGGGATAACCCACAAAAACCATTTTTTATCCAAAAATTGATGTAAATAAATATTTGAGCCATAGACTTAAAAGATTTTCGCGGTATCCACTTTATTGTTATTTCTCACCAGATGGCCTTGTAGCATTCCTTTTTTATAAGCAGAAATGATATAAAAATCCACGCGAACGAAGACGGAGGCGGTCGCTAGTTATTGTATAATTCCTTAAGTATTTGTATAATTACATTTAAAACATTTATAATTTACTTATGGTTGCGTGTTCTGCCTCGGCTGCGGCTGCACATTTAATTTCAAACACTACGAGAATATCAGCTCTGTACCATTTCAAGATGCAGAATCATGCTGAGTAGTGCTCTTTTTAGGTTTTGAAAGATATAATTTTATGTTTATATTATTATTTTATAGTTTATTTATTAACCTAACTAAAATAGTAGTATATTAAACCTATTCTAGATATATGAGTTCATATTAAAACACAAACGAAAATGTTACAGTTTACTGACCTAGATTTTTCAACTATAGACGAATTTTTTGTGAATGTGATACCTGAGCGGTAGCGAGTCCGCTTCTTGTTTAGAAGGCCGTAGTTTAAATTCCAGGGCATGTACCAATGAGTTTTTCTAACTTATGTACATAAACTATCGGTGACTGTGCCTCGGAGAGCACGTTAAGCCGTCGGTCTCGGTTGCCATCAATAGACGACAGTCGTTAAAATCCACCAAACCGTACTGGAGCAGTGTGGCGGATTAAGCTCCAAGATCCCTCATCCCGAGGGGAGGCCTAAACCTCTGCAGTGAGGCATTAATGAGCCGATGGTATGGTTTTCTCATTTAGAACTTATGTTTTAATTCTGGAGAAGTGAAAAAAAGGTGCCAGGGGCATGTAGAGTGTAATGCTTTAGGGAAAAAAACTGTTAAAAATCATTATTAATTAAATTTGTGAAATTTAATTTTTACTCCAGTAATATTGGCTGGCATTCTTCATGCGAATAACAGTAATTTTACAAAAACCACAAAAAAAAACGTCAGAGTACATTAATTTTGTCTATCGGAATCCTTGTCACAAAATGACATTCTTGATTAGTGATATTAATTAACATATTTTCAACGGTTATATTCTTTTTGCCTTATCTACTAGAAAAGAGAATTTTACAATATTAAAAATAAATTATAGCATGTTCATCGAACTGACGTCGCCTTAACTTCAAGCAATAAGTTAAGGTACCACTATCAGTCGAAACGTTCTATATTAATCAATTCTGAAAACTGCCTTATAAATAAATCTCTTGCAGCTGATGTATTAATTTCCTATTAAATCCTACCGATTCTGCTACTGAGGGTTTAATTAATTCCACGTTAATTGTTAAAAATTACAATTTGTAATTAGAGGCAAAAGTCAGTTTCCCGTAAGGATCCGAATTTAAGCCGAACGTTATGGTTATTAATATATTTTTTTCATGATCGATATTGAAATTCTTTTACACGCTATATTTTTTGTGAGATTTATAGATGATGAAGTATTGACTCAAAAAAATAGGAATAAATTAATACTTGTTCACAGAAACCATTTAATACGTCATGATATTTTCGAAATAACCTTCATGTGTTTATTATAATATTTAAAATGTAACATCGCTTCTGTAAGTCAGCGGGTGGGCGCCGACGCAGTGATAATTAGAACTATAAAGCAAGTAAAGCGGTAATATTCATTTACGGTACACCAATAGCAACATAATGGTTTAGAAGACATAATATGAAACTAAACATTAATTTAAAAAATGTATTTATTTAATTATAAAATTATTACCTATATCCTCTATGCGTTATTCCTACTTGATAACTCTGGGGAGCTGAACTAGGCAAAATTCGTCAAAGTAATTTCTACTACTTGGGTAATTTTTTTCCATTGAGGAAATTATTTGTCAATTTGTGAAAAAAAAACGGAAACAGCGTGGAAACGGTTTCTCGTGCAGTGCAGTATGAGATCTTAGTTTACACTAAAGCAATTACTGGTACCATAATATACCATTAAGGTAAAGACCAGTAGATCAGCAAGGATCAAAGGTTTTTTTTTTATTTTGGATATTTGGCGCAAATAGGCCCATACTGTGGGTATGCCATCAGTTTGTTATTGCCCCACTGCAAAGGCCTAGGCCTCCTCTCGGAATTAGGAGGCTTGGAGCATAATCCACCACGCTGCTCCAATGCGCATTGATGGATGGTAGATATTGTGGGTATGATAAACTAAAACTATGCTGCAGATTCTGCTGTAGGCTGATATGGATTAGCTTACGCCATGGCTTGCGATTCTCAGTTATTATATTTAGTGATTAGCCTATTTCTTGGTTCACTTATCAAGTGGAAATTTCTAATGCAAAAGCAACTAAACCAAAAATGTTTTTCATCCAAACACAGCATCAATCTTATAAGCTGTATCTGTTGCGTTAGTGCTACGACCACCGACATATATGTAACCTAGGTACATATATGTCGGTGGCTACGACAGAACTAGTATTTGAAAACTATTAGAATTTTCTACGTATCCGTATTTGAGTGCAGGCACGACTGTGAAAACAATTGAAAAGCAATCATCAATTGGTTTTATGATTTCATACCATAATGATTTTCATTTTTTAAAAAAGTTCCGAATTAACAACTTCCACCCTGCAAGTTCTATTATCATTCAAAATGGCCAGTAGCAGTTTACATAGGTTTAATAGAAAACATTTGACTTCAAAAAATTAAAAAAAAAAATATGAATTTGCATAACTATCAGTTACAGTTGCATTATGAAGAAATTAATTAAGAAGAATAACCAATTGAACTAAGGAACGCGTAACATAATTAGCAGTTTTTTTCTTGAAAGTACTTGACTGGCACAAGTTAAGAATTTTGGGTTTCACACGCACAGTGGATAATCTCAGGGTCTGTTAGGCATTAAGAAATGGGATATGATAAACTATAAGCGTGATACCGATTATTTCT
This sequence comes from Luffia ferchaultella, assembly GCA_949709985.1. NCBI lineage: Eukaryota > Metazoa > Arthropoda > Insecta > Lepidoptera > Psychidae > Luffia > Luffia ferchaultella. Next base: position 5,742,759 of record OX453249.1, on the reverse strand, counting down.
TTGCCCGTCGCAAGTCGCGCTGCGTACATAGTAAATATTTAGATATGTTTGTTTTGCGGCCATATGATTGTAGTAGGAAAACATACTGACAAATCTAGGACAGATCTAATTAACTCGAAACGGGGGTCCTCACTGATTTGAGAGCAAATTCGTTTTTAAGACCTTATAGACATTACATGTTTTGAGAGAAAAGTTTAGAAGACACGTTGATTGGTCAATCCACAGTGAATCGAATGGGTTAGAGGTGCCACGTGAATGTATTTGTTCAGAGACATGTGTCCTAAAAATAATTACTGACGCAACGAATATAAGTAAAAATATTACGCGTACGTAAATAGTTTTATCTCAGATTCATATCATTTTATAAAGCGGTTAAGTCGTTCGTCCCTTTCACTTACATCTTTAGTATGTTTTAGTATGTTTAGTAGTTTAAGTTATAAAATCTGCCAATAATCAATGTACTGCCTACTTGAAAGGGACAGCGTATCGGCCTACATGCCGACTCTAACCTACTCTAACGCTCTGTGGGTCAACCAGTTGAATTTAGCAATTTTATGTTATGAATCTTAGAAATGTATTTTATACGGTGTGTGGTGCCAGTGTGGTGTTTTAAACCGCCTGCCAACTTGATGTGGGTTACAAAGTATTAGCCTCTAAACCCAAATACAATCATTAAAAAAATATTAATATTTCACAATAATAATAATAATCTTTATTGCTAATCAAAGTTACAGTTATATTTAAAAACTAATTAAAGGAACATAAAATAAACCTAATGCTACAGTGAAAGGCTACTGGCACCTAAACTAGGACAGCTTGTATTATACGTACCAGTACAATAAAATAAACAAATTTTAATTTTGAAAAATCGACACATTTTCACCGCTATTCAAGGTGCTACTGGATGCATTTCGTGGTCAATAACCTTGTGTAAAAATTTAAGCATTCTGCAGTGCCGATATGACGCCGCCGTTGAATGGGTTGAAATGAAATCCAAAATTTGAATTATATATTCAAATTTTCCATTTAATTTAATAAAATCAATTATAAATTGGACATTCATCTGAATGAATGGAAAATGCTGTCTGACATGTATTCTTTTATCGAACTTTTGTATGCATAATAATTATTATTATTATACCTGGCCAATTTAGTATTAATTTGCCTAAAGACAAAAACAATAGGTACGAAATGTATATTATACGATTTAGTGATGATTTATTGATGATGATGATGTCAAAAACGTAATCTTGTACATTGTACTGATATGTTGAAGATTAAATTTAAAAAAAAAACACTTGTATGAATATAACGTCGTATTTTGATGACGTCTTAAAAATAAATAAATATTTTTAAAAGAGCCATAGACAACTTTGTAGATATTAGAAGAGGCGTAAAAAATGTTTTATGACCACTGAGCATAATCCGTTCATAAAAATGTAACGATCTTGTATCGGAGTCTACCGAAAAACCATTCAGTGCCATCATTATTGTATAATAACACTTTGAGTATGTTTTTACAGGGGTTGGAAACTTTTAACGCTTTGTTTAAATTTATAACTTTATGTTTAAAATACAAATCATAAGCTTTTAAACAATATTTATGAATAGTAAAAGTGAGAGATGACACGACTAACCCAAAATTAAATAAAACTTTCAAAATATATACAATACATATGATCAGTGGCGTATGGTGAATCTAATTCTTGGTATAGTCAACTTACAAAGTTTTAAATCCAATAAGAAGACAGGGCAGAAATGCCATGAAATTCGAATATGCGGGCGCATAGGAACTCCAAATATTATCCTGCGTTATTCTTCTTAATTTCCGAAAAATCTATGGCATGCATGGCAAGGACGGCACAAACCTGACATAGTATATACATATACGCCGCAAAGAACTGCAATGCGCGCCACTGTTGTAAAAGGCCGCCGGCTGTACACTTCTCTTTTACTCGTATAGCGCTGCCTTTGACAATTTTGAATTTAAATTTCACATCTCCGATCGGCGAGTGTGTGAGCCTTTTACATCGGTAGTGGCGCGCAATGTAAATGCCAAAACTTAAAGACCCAAAATTTAGAAAATAATAATAATAGTAATAATAATAACACACACAATCACAACAACGTCTAGGTCCTAAATTAAGCATTAGCTTGTATTTTGGGTACCAAGCGAAGACACCACGTACATATAACAACCAAGACCCGGTGCCAGTATTAATATTCATCATATAAATACTGACCCGACCTGGGATTCGAACCCGGGACCTCCAGCTTCGCAGGCAGGGTCGCTGCCCACTAGGCTAAGCGGTCGTCATAATTAACTGATCTTGCACTCTTGTACTTAAGTAATTGACTGAAAAACTTATAACAATTATTAATTAATTCGCTGAGTGTCGAAAATAGTGTATAACATTATTAAATTATTTATTAACAGTAATAAACAGTACTATTACAGTGGTTTTTAGGCTATATATTAATTAAAAAAAGCGAATATTTAGATTTCGTTGTAAACTTTTCAAGAACAAAGTAATTTTTACGTACAGTTTATTAATAAACAAGAAAACTTTATTAAGAGGAACATATATTTCTTTTGAATGTTTCCATCATTAGTATGTTTTGATATAAATTATCAACAAAATATTTTTATTCAATATATATTATATGTATAATAAATTCGAATCAAAAGCAATAAGGATTTACTGTATCGCCACCCTCGCACTATTAGCTGATATATTTCAACCATAATGCTACTAAAATCGGCGTGCACCTTTTGATATTTGCAGTACGTGCGTCGAGTTCGTATAGGGGCATTAAGATATTGAAATTTAGAAGTGGGCACATTCGTTAACCATTGTGACGTCACGTAACCCATGCATCACCTTAACAAATTACTATTCATTGAATTTCATTAAGTAGTTTCGCTTTGGGTGAAATCGAAAATGGGAACACCTTGTTATATATTTAAAAAAAAAACATTAGCTACATAATGATCTAAAATTACCACGAATAACTATATTAAAATATATTTTGTTATGTTAGTTTATTTTTAAAAAGCGTTTCGTTTGCGTGCATATCCACACGAGCTACCGTTTCACCCGGCCTAATACCACCGACTAATACTTACAGGAAGAGTCAAATGAAAGGGTTCTGAATGGAAAGTACCGTGAATATTAAAAGATAGCAACTCTTATTTAAATGAAATTTTTTTTTTGTAGATTATATACTCTGCATTCGTAGAATTTTTAAAAGTCATTTGTCTGAGGTGGGAAACCTACCGACACATATTTTTAAAAAAAGCTTCTTGTTTTTTCATGCCAATCAGAAGGATCAAAAAAATTTAATTATAATAAAATTATAATATTTATATTTCAATTAATAATAAAATATTCCATATGTATTTAGATTTGTAAAATATTCATCTGTCTTTTTTTTTTTATTTTATACACAATAATTGTGACGGTTCGATTCCCAGCTCAAACTCAGATAAAAAACTTATCGAAATTGCGTGAATGAAGTTTTTCTTACATTTAAAATAAAATAATGTTTTCTTAAAGTAAAATTCGCTATTTTTAATATTTACAATACTTTTCTTTCAAAACCTGTTCGTTTGACTCGCTCTTTATATTTGAAATCCTTTTCTACATTACTTTTATTGTTACTTCTCGAGTCTGGATACATTTATTATCCAGCTCCTAAAAATACATAGCAGCTGAATATTATAGTAGATATCCTTTATATTAGATAATATTAAGTTATTACAGGTATTGAATCAAAATCTATGAATTGCGATTTTTCCTTTCAGCCTCATCATCGCATGTAGAATTTCAGTACAACAATACATGTTTGACAATATTTTACATGTGACCACAAAATATATAACGTTTAAGAATGTTTTTGTTTCATGGATCCATATTTTTTTCCTACAAAAGCATTTGCAATGGAACATATATGTAAGTTTAAACATTGATGCTGGGAGTCGAACCCGCGGTTCTCTTATAATACGCTATATAATATAATACGTCCATCTGACACAACGGTTTTTATTTCAATTAAGTAAATGAAATTTCACGTTTTATCTCCGGACACGTCACGCATCGAGCTCGAAACCACAAAGTATCTTATTAATTAGACCTGTGAGTATTTTCTTCGAATTTCTTGCAGTGGCTGGCAATAAAACCATCTAGGCACGACGCGCGTGGACGTCGCGATATCCGACAAGAAAAACACATTTGAGATTTGTTCGAACGAGAATATCTGCATGTCAGTGTATTTCGGAATAGGACTCTTGTATAGTATTCCAAGACACAGGGGTCGATTATACTCTATTTTAGTTTTGTGGCTACAAGATAATGACAGGGTAAACGAAATTTTTTGGCAGTTAAGAATTTTGTAATTCTATTAAGATAACATTTATATATTACGTACGGTAATTACGTACGTGTATACACGTACATGGTGCCTTTTTATTCACAATTCAAATATTAACACTATGATGTTTGGTGGAAATAATGAAATGGTTTTTTTTTACTTCATGCTAAGAAAAATAAATCAGAATGTTGTCGTTTTCAGTCCGAATTTTGAAAATCGTTTTCACATACGATAATACCTTTCTGATCTCCTAGGAAGCTATTCCGATCATTTTTTGCGTGGCGTGTATGTAAACCCTCTATAACTTTTAAATAAATTGACTGATTTGGTTTGTTTACGCCAATCGAAAGATTTTCATTCAATATAGATTTTTTTTAGTTTATTATGATATATTTAATATATACATAGATTTAGTATATTCGTTTAGAGCTATTCAGAAATAAAATTTCTGACAAGTATTTTTTTCAAATAACTCTATATCTAACAAATGTAACGGACCTCTAAGTAGCATCAATCCAAAATAAATCACGTCGGATGCGGCAAACCATATAAAAATTGGTTATTTTACTGAGAGATGTCCTTGGAGAAAAACTATCAAAGTAGTATTTTTTTTTCAAATTATTTGTAGACAGATCGATTAATTAAAATCAAATGTGGGCCATTCAAAAGAAATTTTTTTTTAATGCATTGAAAACTTGGCTTCAATCAGTCGAGTAAATTTTTAATCATTTTAATGACAAAGTTATTGAAACAAAATTCTGATTGAGAAATTTTCGTTTTCACCAATCAATCGATTCCAAACTAGAATCATCATGAAACTCCAAATAACAACATCGAATACTCAAACTATCTAAGAATCGAGAAACTAATTTTTTACAATATATATTTACATTAACTGTGAAAAAATCTAAATTTTTTTTTTAATAACTTCTAAACGGAATGATCTAGTAAAATAGCATTAAACCCAATTTGGTTTACCGTAAAATCTGGTCTCGATCAAACAAATAGTTTTGTAATTTTTTAGCATATTCATATTTTCTAGCTTGTAGCTCAAAATAGTTAGATGTGTTAGGACTGGCTTGTGCGTGAACTGTTTTTTTTTAGTACTACTCAGTACTAAAATATTGAATTATCGCGCCACAATGTATGTTTGCGTGAGAGTGTACGGGACACTGACTATTATGTCAGTCGACGGTCGCCGGCGGGATACCTGCGGTCACTTTTTTCTCGGGCGTAGTATTTACGTTTGACCTAGAAACCGTGCTGCACTGTACATATAATTTTTTCGAAGAAATTACTTTATCGTGATTTGACCTAATTTTTTTTAAATGGAGCATTTGAATTTTACTTACTAAAAAGAATCGGCTAATGATTGAGTAATCTTCTTGTATAAGTTATAAGTAAAGATAAAAGCTAGACCTAGCTAAACCTACATTTACCTGTGGTCACTGGGTACAGTTCGAAAATTATTTCAAATAACATTATAAATTACATAAATTGAAAAACTGTATCTATGCTACCTCAACTGAGCATTGTTGAGAGCAGAGCAGAGAGATTAAATAGAGTAGGGTTGAGAAGTTGAGAAGCGCCACGTTAACAGATACGGCGAGATTAGGTTATGTAATCTATTCTCGTTTAGCCTCTTTAGTGCGTTCATGCGAACGGTTTGCGCGCTTTGTGATATTTCATTTACAAGAAATATATTTAATGTTTAGCTTAAAAAGATTCATAGCTTCTTAGCTAACAGTAAATATCTTGGTGTTACACTAATGAAAAGCCTTTGCGATACATATATTACGCAGGCACTTCACGGTCGCCGAGCAGAGGCGAGCGCCGAGACTACGCTGTACGGGTAAAAGAGAAGAAGGAGATGCTTTCTCTTTTATCCGTATAGCGCTGTCTCTGGCGCTCGCCTCCACTCGGTGAGCGTGAAGTACCGATGTTATGTTATCCGTCATTCGCTCATTGGCAGTGAGTTGCCTTTTACTGAGCTATTATGTTTGCCTATAAGCAGACATGAGACATCATGATGATGCCGATCAAGAACTATTTTTCTTTTTCGTTATTACACCTATTTCAGGAAATTAAATTATTAACGAAACGCCACCGGAACGGAATGTTACTTCATTATAAGAATTTGCGATAGCGTAAAACAAATACAGGCATTTGGATTTTGTAAACTGTCGGATAGGAAACAGTACCTAAATATTAAAATTGTAAATGAAATATAACAACTTGCGCGACCAGTTTCTAAAAATAGACTAAAACCAAACTTAAGCTTCTATATGAGAACAAGTTACATAATAAAGTCTCGCGGCACCTGTTATCTTGACGTATATTCACTCTAGTACAATATTATATTCTCTGCAACACACCTAACAAAACCCAGTCGATGTCATCTGAAACTAATTTTACCCAGGCAGTACACGAAACATTATTAAGCTAATAGTGCTGCTGCCACATTAGCTGACACTTAGCGGTTACCAGAAACCACAACCAATAAAATTATGCGGTGTTGACAGACGGTTTGATTGACTTACGTAGTATGATGTGATTAACTGGGCTGATTGAAAAGTCGCTGCTACTATTATTGTAGATTTGATTCAGAGGACTTTTGGGATTTTTCCTATTAATTGCAGGTTAAACCGGATGAACCTAGATTCCTTTTTCAAATTGTATATATTTTTTTTCTTACCTAATTCAGATTTTCGATGTATAGTGTATACTATACAGAATGTTGCCATATATCAAATTATATTTGGTTTTGCAAATTGAAAAATTAACATAATAGTTTTTATGATATATTTTGTCAATATGGTTAAATTCTGTTCAAAAGTTTTATTTGATCCCGAATACAATTTCAAAAATCAGTTATTAAAGTCTAATGCGAATGAAGTTTAAGAAATTTAATTTTAAAGCAACAAGAATAAAATTATTATTATAATACTAATAAAAAACTGCGGCCTTTAATATAATTTAGCTTAATGAACGTCTTATAACTGAAAATGTCAAAGATGTCGTAAATTTTAGGTCTCCGTTAAGGTTAAAATTTTAATGTTTTCTCCGTCCAATCTGACGTCGTATTCCGTTTTAATCTCTTCGAGCGGCGACAAATTTACTGCAACAAATTTTCGTTTAATGTTACAAATACCTATTCAGCTCTTTTTTTTAATACTTTAGGCGCTGACACATTTGTTGCGTTCTTCAAACGGTCGCCTTTATCTGTCAATAAAGAGGACGGAAGGTTTGGCGTGACCCGACCGAGATCTTAAAGAGTCGTAAGCGAAAATATGTCTCAACAATAGGCACAATGGCGTAACGTCTGTTACAATGTCGACCTATTTTTATGAATGAAATAAAAAGGTTTTATTTCGCGTACTATGTAACGTAACCTGCGAGATGGTTGGTCACTGTATTTCTTCTTGGCGTATTCGCTCTTTAGATTCCGGTCAGCGAGCGAGTGCAGCCTCCTTACTGCTCCTTATGCACCTTTCGATAGAACGAGCATTAATTAAATATTTATATGCGTATATATTATAAAAAATATATAAGTATGTATATCTTACTTTGGGACTAGATGGCGCTATGTGGGAAGTCCCTTGTATAATTATTATTATTATTCTCGATGGTTCGAGAAATGTCCAGATTACGATTTAGAATTATATGAACTATATTATGTCTAACATTGTTTTAGACCATGGATTTAGGTCAATAGAATATGTATTTTTTGGATTCTTTTTTTTTATTTTTATAATATAAATAATACCAATAAAAAATGATCATAGATAATAAATACATCTCGATTTTCGACGACAATGCGGGCTGTATTCTTCAATGAAATATTTAACGCTTACAGTACACGGTGTTATTGGCTCGACAAGCGATATACGGGTTTGTCCATTTCATGTCTGGTTATAGTGACAATTCTATGAATAATTGCAATAAAACGAACATTGATCGATATTGAAGGGTTGAATCTATATTTCTATTATAAATTGATTATGTTTAGAGGATGAAGCTTTTACAAAAGTTTTTGTCAATATTACTATTAGTTTGGGAATATAGTGACACAGCCAACAACTTTAATTTTTCTTATAACCAGATTTTTTTATCTTTATTACAAGCCTTTATACTGTGTGTCGGTTACAGAAACGTAATTTTTTTTAATTTTGCGATGAAATTCTTCGCAGAGGCGTTAATAATTTTCTAAACGAATAAAAGAGAAATTATAAAACATATTTCTTTTAAGAATCTTCTTATACGTACCTAGATGAGTTGAAGAGAGAAGAGATGAAAAGAGTTCCTATTAAGTAAGGTGTCATTGTAAGACAATTTTATAAAATACGGTATGGGTCCTTTAACAACACTCAATAATTACTTTTAATTAAAATTATAGTTATGTTGAAATGACAGATGTTAAGTGTACAAAATTAAGATTTTGCTGACTTATGTTGGCACGATTTTCTTTTAGTATTTTGTAAACACAAAAATCACTCAGTAATATTAAACCTTTTCTATTTAAAACAAACTAATAAATGCATACGCCTGAGGAGTATGGTCAAATGGCCTTAATTGAAGTTAGTCGTCCGCCAGCTAACTATGAGTTCATTACGCTCGGACGTAAATTACGCGTCAAAACAGACGCCCCGTGGGAACTACAAACACTACTTTCGTTTAAATTATTGCTCAATTGTATTGTTTGATTAGGGTCAATTTGCTTACACGACGGAGCTATGGTATCATAGAAGTTATGGGAGTTGTGTTTCTGTAAACATATAAATATTAAAGAGTATTTGAAATAAACTTAAATCAAAGTGTAAGTTTTATTCGTTGTAATATTTCTTTGTGACAACTACAAAAACGCAAAAGTACCTTTGTTTGTAAAAATACTTACTTAATTCGTGGCATTTAAACGTTAGGTTCACTAACGATTGGTTAGTGAACCTAACTGCGAAGCCAAGGGTCGCGGGTTCTATTTCCGCTCAGGACCAATATTTGTGTGCATGAACGTATCTATTTGTTCCGTGTCTGGGTGTAAAATATCTATATATGTAAATACGAGTATTACAAAGAATATTTAAGTGTATAAATATTTATATCAGTTGTCTGATAGGTACCCATAATACAAGCTTTGCTTAGTTTGAGACTGGATGGCGCTGTGTGGGATGTCCTAGGTATTATTATTATTATTAATATTATTCTGAAGGCCTCACACAAATGATATGTCTGTGGACTCGAAATTAAAAATCAACTAATCCGTTTGAATAATATTGGTATTTTGAATCGATGGTGCGGGGTGGCCACAGAAATGCTAGATTGACGGAGACCGTATATTTATTTACAATACAAGTTAACTTAATGGCCGACAATAACCTTTTTGTTAATACACAATTGCAGCGATTGACATTCTGGTGGAAATGTTGTATCGACTAGCATCCCATCTTGGAACATTTTTTGTAATCGATAAATTGTCAATGTAATTTGTACCGAAATCAATTACGTTTGATCGAAACTTTATATTGAATTATAAATTAATTAAAATCGGCCCCTGACGTTATTTCTGAATAATATATTGTGTTGTAGCTTGCTGAAAATTGTTTCATATTAATTTATTTAATAGGTATTACAAATTTTTAGAGAATATTCACTACGCCTGAAAAAAAAAGTACAGATTGAAATATTATTGTTATTGTAATGAGTTTAAAGCATATTCATCAAACTAGGCTTACTAATACACGGGGCGTTTGGCTGAACGTAGTCCAAACTTAAAGAGCGTGTAGAACATACCGAACTAAACACAAAAATTCAAAATAATAATAAAATAATAAGGTAGGTAAGTAATAAAAATGAAACTTTAAACATGTTTCTCTCGGTAACCATTAGTTTGCGCCATCTGATCACTTGAAATTTTTTGCTTAGTTCAGTAAGCTCTACACGTTCTATAAGTGTAGATTACGTTCAGCCGAACACGATATATGGTTAAAATTAATTTCTCTGATATTTGAAAGTCCACTAATTTTCGTCCTATATATATATTTGAACCTGTTATCTGTTTACATACATTTCACGTAGATTAGTCTAAAATTTTAATTTTAATTCGGTTACCCAAAAATAACTTCTTTTTATCAATTCAGTTCAATAACAAAAACAAAAAAGAATGCAGGCGCCTACTTATAAATATATTAATATAAATTTATAAGTAGGCGCCTGCATTCACTTATAAACAACTAAGCAGGCAAAAGCTTAATAATATCTAGTGATTTATAAAGGGCGAATTCAACTAGATTCATATTACCAGATTTCTATAAGTACTATAAAACTTCTATCGCAAAACGTGCGAATTGCATGCACATAATAGCAGTACAAAGTCGCAAAGACGCAGCTTCCTGTTCGAAACAAAAATCTGACTTAACACTTTCGCCAAAAAACGCCAGGTGACCGGTCATTAATAACCGCAAGTGTCCGCACGGCTTCCGAACGGTTCTTCCCCGTAGTATGAAAATGAACGGGCACTGCCCCATCAATCATTTCCAAACAAAATTAAACGTCACACGCGTGTTGCTCTGCACTGGACGGCGAAGAATGTAGGGAGATTCAGAGTCAGAGGCGGCATATTGTAACAAAGAAAAAATAAAAGTCAGACAAAAAAAAACTATTTATGATCTCTAACGATTTAAAATTCGTTTGCAATCCTTCTCACTTAAATTATTAATTAATACTTACAATATAATAAAATATATAAGATATGTAACAGGGAAGTAGATGGATTTACATTTTTATAATAAGTAACTAAAAAGTAAAAACCATGGAGTCGCAAGCATTTTTTAAAAAACGGGAATAACTAATGCTTTTGACTGCATGATATTTACTTACAGTAAGGAATCTACACCTGCGGACTGTGGAATCGTAGAGAGAAGTAGAAAATTAATTTCTTTTAAGTTTTTTTAAAGTTTGCTTTTTACGTAGTCGGTTTTTCTCATCTTTTTAATATTTATTTTTTCGTAATCTTTATAATTTTGATCTGTTTCTGTAATTACACAGTACTAACAATTTACTATTATTTTGCTTTGTCTATATAATATTAGGTTTTAACTTATAAAGTTGCCGTTCTTCAGTACTGGCCATTTCAAACAAAAAAAAATTTTGTTTGGCTGTGAAATTCAAATTAATTTTGTTTTAAAAACATGACATTCTTTTTACAAAGCCCTTTTTGTATATTGATTACCGTTGTGTTTTCATTACATTTGAAAATTTTTCGTCATAATGGACATTTTAAAAATTTGTGTAATCATGGAATATGAGTTCTGTCATGGCACTAATGCGGCACAAACGACCCGTAACGTAAACAACGTTTACGGAGAGAACTTAACAAACGAACGCACAACCCGTTATTGGTTAGCCCGCTTCCGTTCCGGAAATTATGACTTGAATAATGAAACTCATGGTCGTCTGGACACTTTGGTCAACAATGATGTATTGAAGGCGATTGTGGAAGCTGATGATACTCAAACTACAGCTGGACCAGCAGCAGCTTTTGATGTTAGCATCAAAACAATATTGGACCATTTGCGACAAATAGGCAAAGTAAAAGAGCTTGATAGATGAGTACACCACGAACTTAACGATCGCCAGCTGCTTAACGAGACCTGTCTCGCGTTGCTCAACAGGCACAGAAATAAATGAATTTTGAACCAGATTGTTACCTGTGATGAAAAATGGATTCTGTTCGACAATCGAAAGCGCTCAGCAAGTTGGTTAGATCCTGGTTCAGCATCAAAGTAATGTGTTAAACGAAAAATAACCCCTAAAAAGGTGATAGTCACTGTTTGGTGGTCTAGTGCCGGTGTGATTCTTCATAGCTTTTTACAAAATGGCAGGAGCATTACTGCAGATGTTTACTGTGAAGAACTGAAGACAATGATGGAGAAGTTTGCATGTCTGCGACCAGCTTTGGTCAATCGGTCGTCTCCGCTGCTATTTCAAGACAACCCGCGACCCCATACTCCACAACAAACAATCTTCAAGCTGCTAGAGTTGGGGTTCGAAGTTCTTCTTCATCCGCCATACTCACCAGACTTGTACCTACCGACTATTACTTTTTTTTTTTTTCAAAATTTGGACAACTTTTAAACGGGAAAAAAATTCAATTCTTGAGAGACATTACAAAATGCCTTTGAAGAGTTTGTTGCCTCCCGTCCAGTTAGTTTTTACAAAAAGGGCATCAACAAACTGCCACTGCGTTGGCGAAGATGCATTGATTGCACGGGTGCTTACTTTGAATAACAGAATAAAAAAAGTTTGAAAAAAAAAATTTAACTTATTTCATACAAAACGGCAACTTCATAGGTTAATACGTAATATTAATAAATTCAGATCTTAGAGATTATCACATAATAATAACTAAACTAAATATAAATCTGGATATTTTTTTGAAAAGGACTGACTTCGTTGCAAACTTTTAATTCTACTTTTATATTTTTTTCCAAAAACCCTGTTTAATCTCACATCGACGATTCGTAAACGTGTTACTTTTATTGTATGAAGAAACCTGTGAGATGCAATCAAGGAAATGTACAAAAAAAATAATTTCTAATGTCTTTGGTAAAGTATACCTCTGTATCTTTCTGTTTCCCATCCGATGGCAGCACTCATTAATACAACATTTGTCTCGTCACAGAAGTCCTATTTCCCTTGCTACTTTGAGTTATTAATAATGCATCAAGGATATTATTTTCAGAGTATTCTTCATTGAATTTGCTTTTTATTAAATATTAATAAAAGAAGTCAGGTTCACTTAATTATTTTTTTTTGCCTTAAATTAATCATTTCGTCACTTATATTTTTTCAAATTGAATCTCACAGCCGCAGTTTTTTTCAATAGAAAATTATATAAGAATTTTTCTTGTTATGTATACGACGAACAGGGTGTCGTTATGTCGACAAACCCCCACTAGGTGAATTGAAGATATGGAAAAGGTCATAGACCGCTGTTTGACACAAGTGGCCTAAAATCATTAGTTAATGAATTCTAGGGAGGGAAGGCCTACGGATTGGAATTCCCAAAATAGCTTATTCTATTACGGCTGCCTAAAACGGAAAGTTGACAAGTACGGTACACGCATTTGCTCGTGGAGCTCCGAAGTTAGTCACAAAAACATCGCAGTAACATAACTTCATAGGAGCGTGGTATAGCGGACCGCACACATATTATATCGCAAGCGCTCGGTTTTTATATTCTTTAAACGAAACTAAAATGGTAAGATTAGTTCTTCCTAAACAGATACAATAGGCCAAAATACATATTTTAACAAATTCGCACTAAATAAAATATTCTAATCTCTATAAGGTAATATACTAAAATTATAATTTTTAAAACGTCTATCTCTTTGTCGCTTCATAAGCTAACAACAGAAAAATTGCGATAAATCCAATAAAGGGATGAACAGTGACACTTAACTCCAAAACTGTAAGGTCGAATGAGTATTGACCAAAATTTTTAACATGTCATTTGAATACTTTTTCAAAGAAAATATAAATAATCTGGAATATTTAGGTATTTTATTTTATTATACATATGGATTTTCAAGCAATAATCATTGTTATAAATCTGATGACCTCACTATTACTAATTTTTATTTATCATATCCTAGATATTGCACTTGTTTTATGATCGTCGACCGCTGCACGTAGTAGTGACGTCACATTAATGTTTCACGTTTCTTTTTTATGTCTTTGCTACTACACTCCCAAATTTTTTTCATATTATTTCTGTTGAATAAGAACACCCAGCCCAATGAAATTTTTTTTACAATTTCCATTGAGTATTGTAATAGCCTACCTCTAGGCTTTCTATTGATCTAAACAAAGCTGTGGTCACAACTGAAATAAATACTCAGAACATCATGTTTTTTACAGGTTATAACAGTATGTCAACGCCATTCGACTAATCCCGTTTATGGGCTAGCACGTTATAATTTTAACCCCGTATTATTTTATATCTTCGGCCATTATTGCGGCTTAAGATGACGTATATTCACTTCGGTGTTTAATATATTGTTTTCACGTGTGCCTCTTTTTGTTTAAATTTGGTTTTACTTTTGGACATTGTAATAATATTACGGTGATTCTGAAATTAAGAATTTAAACTGTAATAAAAAAAAATCATTAATTATTGGCAACTGTTACACTGACCTATTTGTTCTTGTGGTCGGAGACGCTAACCGCAGACCCAAAGATCGCGAGTTTGATTCCCGCCCGGGACAAATTTTTGTGTGTATATGTTTAGTTTCATACATTGGATGTAAAATATCAATAATGTTATGTAAAGATATTTAAGTACACGATCATTTGTATATTCGGTCTAGTTTAGAACTAGATGTCTGTTTGTGAGATGTTTCACATATTATTATTATTACTAATTGAAAGAAAAAATAAAGTTGAATTTCCAGACGATTTTGGAAAATTTAAATTTCATTTTCTAGTTATTATCTAGTTACTATTTTGACTAACTGCTAAAAATCTAGATTGAACTTAATTTCTTCATGTTATTTATGCTCCAAAGCGTGTCGGATAAAAGGAAGATTTCATTTGGCATTTTATTTTCAACGCCGTAGAAATGACTCCATGTAAAAATGATATTGTAGCAAATCGAAATCAATGATAAGTAAAATGCCGCATAAGCGTAATCGCGATAATCCAGCGGAACACAACGAATTTTCGCCAAATGAAAATCGCAGCTTAAGTAAGTCGGGAGACATTTTTAATCCGGTCCGGTGGAGGCAATCGCTTTCCACGGAACGGAAAATTGAATTTATCGTCGTATATTTGATTGACGCGTTATTTCGCTCGGGATATAAAGGAAACGCGCTTGAGTGCCGGAATCCAATCAGTCACGCGTCGCCGCATCGGCCCATGAACTATGTCGCTTTACAAATACTATTGTTTTGATTTTAATTATCGATGTCAAGTCGTTTATATTATTCTCTATGTTTTAACATCATCTTTAGGACAATAAAAAAAAAACTTTTTGAGTAAATATACTCGAATAATTGAAAAAGAATTATTTAATAATTATTTTTAGGGTATATAAAAGCGCCATGCTTGCTCACATAGTCTATTGAAGTTCGAATACAAAAGGAAAACCAAGAGTGTACCAAGTGAGAATTGTATGGTAATATGTATGTGTGTAAGGAAATAAAGTAAATATTAACGTGTGTGAGGATAAAAATAATAATAGTACTCAATCGGTATTTATTGGCACATTTTTTTTAAAGTATCTGAATTAACAAAATTAATATTGTATTATTTATACAAATACATTTATAATTTTATAACAAAATATGTTCCTAATCATACAGAATTATATATTTTGAAGTTGATGAAAGAACGACCTGTATTTACAATTTAATGATTCGTCAGAAGAAAAAATAGACAATAACTTTTTTTTACTCAAAACATTACCAAAACATATAAGTCAACCACAATCAAAATAATATCATAAGTAAATGTACAATTAAGTTTACGATACGGTCATAGTGATTTTCAAAGTATTCATCGACAAAAAAATTAAATCTGACTCGAACATACGAAATATAACGCCATAACTTTAAAACAAATTTTGCCACAACTAAGTTAAAAGTACAACAAAGTATTACTTCGAACTTCTGAAGAGTTTAATGTTTGTAACGATCGATACGGAATCAATAACAGAAGTTAAATCAAGTCGATATTTCAACGCGGCACCAACAAAGACCGATGGATGAAATATTTGGACCGTGCGCGTGCGAGCAGATAATGGAAGCAAATAAATCAGTTTGGTGACAAAGATTATGCAGTGTAGAATAACCTTTTCTTGGGACTTTGACTCTCAGATGACAACTTTATATTAAGTTATAAGTTTTTATCTGCGTCATTGCACGTATGATTTACACGAATCAAATTACTTAGTTTTTTATTCATATTGTAAATATCATATCATAAATATTGACGCATATTTCTTATGTATTAGATAAATTACTATTTCTATGACTACCTATCTAATCTATTATTTAGAACCTCGCTTTACATATACAACCTTTACTTTTACAACAATGCCCTTAAGAATAGGAGACTCAGTTTATTGATTTGTATGTTATGTGTTTAAACAAAACAGACAAAAAACATAAAAAAATGTATTCATAGTTGAGAGACAACTCATCAGTTAATTATTACTACGAAACCTTATCAGATATGGTTTTATTACCGTATAGAATAGTTTATACATTTTTATCGAGTTATATCTGTATAAATTGTTGCAGGTCGCGCCTGGCAGAAAACTTATCGGTGCAGGAAGCAAAAGATCCAGGGGTGACGAATGTGCCGATGTCCAGCGATGGAGGAAAACAGCTGAAAAGCAAAACGAAAGGAGTTAAATTTCGTCAACAGATTGACATCAAAAAACTATATATCTTACACAACAATGAATATTCTAAAAGTATATATTAGGCACTCTTTTGTCTCATTCCAACACTTATAAGCAAAATATCTAAAAAATAGTTTAATTTAATAGGTCAACTTGTATCAAAAGATCCGCGTCATTATGTCGATCACTCGCCGTTACTCAGCTTACGAAGGGTTAAGAAGGATGATGATAAATAATTTACAAGTTTTCATCCTTACGCTATCTAACGTTAAATTATAAATTGTTCAGTTCATATAACCCACAGTTTTTAAATATGTTATGCACTCGACCGCCTTTTTTTTCCCACTGCAGAGGCTTAGGCTTCCTCTTAAGATGAGGGGGCTTGGAGCTTAAATCCACCACGCTGTTCCAATGCGAGTTCGCGGATTGTAATGACCGCCATCTATTGACAGCGACCAGAACCGACTGCTTAACGTGCTCTCCGAGGCACGGAGTCAGTGTTAGTAATGTATTTAAGTCAGAAAAAACTCATTGTTACACGCCGGAGTCGAACCACGGCACATGGCCTTAGAGATTTGAAACAGGTTCGCTGCGTTCGGGCTATCACGACACGACACGCGTTATTTACCATAATTAACATAAAAACTGTGGTAGATAAAATTTCAACTTCAAATTCTAAATGTTATTTTAACATAGTTAATTTATTACAAACTTCAACACAAAGCGAAGCCACTGTTAAATTAATTTATTGAAACCATCAGCAAGTATTGGTATGTTTCCGATATTTGACGCTGTAACGATTATTTTACACCACTTATTTCGTTTTTAATCTACACAAATATTAATTCATATATCTTATAAGAGATGAACTGCATTTCGCGTATTTGAATTATTTTGTGAATAACTCCAAATATCTTTTTTTCCACTATTTTGCTAATAAAAATTGCAGTGTTAAAACATGGTGTTATTTATTTGAATGTGAAACTGTTTAGATGATTTGAGTTATGAGTATACTTTGATGTTTAGTCTCTTGTTGAACGACTCGATAGTAATTACACAACTTTTTTACTATTCTTACTACCGCACTACACTCAAGTCAATACTTGGTTTTTTCTTTCCCAACAATATAATAACAATACTTAAGATATCACGCACAGCGCCATTTAGTCCCAGACTAAGCAGAGCTTGCATTATGGGTACTAATCAACTGATTTATCTATACTGATGATATTTTTCATGTACGATTACGACTCCGTTAAAATGTATAGAAACCTAATAAGTCAGTTACACATCTACAACGCGCTTTTCGTGGTTCATCTATTACGTTGATTGCGCGGGCGCCGCCATGGCCCGCCTCAGGCTGGATGCGCGTTCGTGATTTACGCCCTAAAGCGGCCGTCCGGATTAGTGCACTGTTTATTATGTGTACGCCCAGGCAAATGGGACGTATACTAATTTGAGGACAAATATTATTTGTAAAAATGTGTAGATTTTCTGGTAGATAGATAGTTGAAGAACATAATAGTAAATCAGAAACTGCGTATACACCATTTTTCGTTTTTCTAATTATAAATTTTATGTTTCACACAGCTGATCAGTAACTCTGTCGTGTCCGTTTGTTAGTATACTGTGTTTGTCATGCTCTTGTGGTTTCCACATTCATGAAACTAAGTGAATGAAAAAACAAAGTTCAGCGTTCATCCACACTATCGATTGTTTGCTTAAAAATATAAAGACTGAAGACCCCTTAAGAAAATGAATATCAAAAATTAATTTACGCGAAAATAAATTTAATTTTAATTCTGCGATTTTCTATGCAGCAGGGTTTGGTAAACTCTGAAAAAAAAGTTGTGAAATTGTGTTGTAGTACATCCAACACCCAATAAACTAAGTTCGAGTGAGTTCCTACACTTTATAATAGGTAGAGCTATTTAACTTGTTTTTATCCTTCACAACAGATAGCGCTATCACTAAAGTTGTCTTGAATAAACCTCAATAATTTAATTTTTAACAAAAATTATAAACTTTCGAGCAGGTAACATAAATTATTTCGGAAAAATACATACAAATACTCAGGTCTGCTTCCCATTGGGGTAGGCAGAGACTATAGATTTCCCCTTAGTGCGATCCTGGGATACTTCTTTCGCTTCGTCAACACTCCTCACTCTTTTCATGCACGCTCTCCGGACAATCAGGATACTCCTGGTACTCTGGACTTGACCCTTTTCTAGTATGTCCCTAATCTGGTTCCCTGGAAAAATACGTATTGATTAAAATAAAAACATTCGGATGCAACTGTGTAACATATAAAATTGGCGACACATGTATAAGTTTTAATATATATAATATATATTTGATGACCGCTTAGTCTAGTGTGTAGCGACCCTGCCTACAAAGCTGGAGATACCGGGTTCGAATCCCGGGTCGGGTCAGTATTTATATGATGAATATTGATACCGAGACCGGGTCTTGGTTGTTATATGTATGTGGTGTCTTCGCTTGGTACCCAAAATATAAGCTAATGCTTAGTTTGGGGCCTAGACGTTGTTGTGATATATACGTTGTTATTGTACAGTGACATAAATTTGAGGCAATTTGTAATCACTTATACTACCTACACTTTGTAATCACTAACAAAGGTTTTATATATATATTATTATATTATGCATTAATATTATAAATACGTCGATATATATTGCAGATATATAAATGTTGTGATGATGTGATTAAATAGTAGTATAAATATTTTGGAAGTGATCAAAAAGAAATAATTTTTAAATAATAATATACATAAAATTTCTGCTTATATATTAGTATTGGGTATCATTTGAAAGCCCTTTTGAAATGGAAGAGAAGCTCCAAGATTAAGGTCTAAATTAGCTTTTGAAAGCATTTGAAAACCTGAAAAAAATCTTTTCGGTAACTTCAATAATAAATTTCGAAATACTCGAAAAAAACCCGCTATGACAAAACACCCCCTGGCATAAAAGCTTCACTTCAAAAAGAATTATTAGTATTTTTATACTACTATTAGTCGTATTGACTAAGGAACTCTTCCTACACTACCCGCCGCGTACCGACACGCATTTGGCTGCTTTAATTTATTTATTAATAGGTATTTATGGCCCGTTTTCATTAAACTAGTTTATTAATATATAAAAAAAAAACAGAGTATTGATCCCTTTTCCTTCAAAAAACTTTTGAATAATTCCTAAAAAGTTTCCTATCATAAACTCTACCGAAGTGCTGTCCGAACATGGAATATATTGTACGCACTGCAATCAACGAATCATCCCAGAAAGCTTAATATTTTTTTTTTTCATATGAATTATTCGTTTAGAAGCTTATACATAAAGTACCAGCCAGTGACTTTTATGAAACTTTCACATTTATGTAGATAATAACATGGTTCCACATAAAAAGTATATATCAAGTTGCTATTTTTAGAAATTAAGAAACTATGCAATTTCCGTGATAAATATTAATACTGACCAAATCATAGACCCTTTATGCATATCTGCATAGAAGTCGGTTAAACAGATCCCTTTGACATAAATTCTTACCCTCGAAAAATGCCTTCAATATGCTCTCAATAAGATTACCGTGGACACCGCTTCCCGCAAAAGGTCGCTTTCATTTACTCTGCATTTTTATAGTACTGCCATATAAACCTAAACAACTGGCGATATGCTTTGGCGTTCTCTTTAAGCTGGTAGTGTCAACATATATTCTGGAATTTCGACATGAAACCCTGAGAATATTGGATAGGGTACGTTCGTCGAGTTTGTGTGCATGGTATTAAATAAAATTTGTTTTATACGTATAGCTCTACGTTTCTGTGTTATTAATAATAATAATAAATCGTTTATTGCCAAAAAAGTTTGTTACATTACTCCTTGACTAATTTTGCATTTAATGGCAAACGGATTCGGTTCAGCATGCTGATGGAGTGCCACGAACGGACATGACCATCGCTGGTATTTTGGCGATCCGCAAAATATACTTACTAATATTATAAACGCGAAAGTTTGTATGTATGGATGTTTGTTACACAATCACGCAAAGACTACAGAATGGATTTTTTTTTTAATAATACATGGGACTTCCCACACAGCGCTATCTAGTCCCAAAGTAAGCAAGTATTATGCTTGTGTTATGGGTTACTAGACAACTGATGTACATACTTAAATATTCTTTATAATATATACATATATATTTTTTTTTTAATATATATAACAACCAAGACCCGGTACCAGTATCAATATTCATCATATTAATACTGACCCGACCTGGGATTCGAACCCGGGACCTCTAGCTTCGTAGGCAGGGTCGCTACCCACCAGGCTAAGCGGTCGTCAATTTTTAATTTTTTTATTTTGGATTTTAAAGAAACTTTACAATAATACAGTTTATACATCAGAATATCACAAAAGCTATGATTTATAAATTACTAGCTTTCCGCCCGCGGCTCCGTTCGCGTGGGCTACAAAGTTGTACCGGGACCGCTATTATTTTTTGCATAGATATAGTTAATAAGCTGAAGAGTGCCATAGTCTACTTTTATCTCGTAAAAAAGGGTACCGGTACAACTGTGTAGTTCACGCGATCGGAGCCGCGGGTAGAAAGTTAGTATGTTTATATACATTATATACTTTTAATTTTATTGTCTACATTTCTATGTAAAATGAGCTTTGGAACAGTTCAAAGTCTGTAGACTGATCATAATTACTAATTGCTAAAGTAATTTTCAAGTTCGTGTTGGATTGTAATGCAGCTGTGGTAACAAAAATTAATCCTAACTTGTGCGTGATTGGGTGTAAACTTTGTTTTTTATATGTATATATAAATTTAATAAATAGGATCATAAAGTTATAAAATGGGATAAACAATTAAATAAGATACATATTTTTATGTAAATAATATTACTTTAAAAAAAAACTGACTATATGACAAAATTATTTTATAAGTATAAGCCGCTTATAGTTTATGAAGAAGTCAGTAGTCATGTGGCCTATATGTCTAACTATAATATGTTACGCCGTATGCACATATTGGCAACAGTCTATGGCTGATAGTGTGATATTCTTTTCACACGTGTGTTAAAAGAGTGCCACAGTTTGTTGGAGCCAATGATTGAGCCAATGTGTAGACGCAGCGTTATAATCGTAAATAGTTTCAAACACGAAGTTCTCAATACGTCAACATAAAAACAACAACGAATAAAGGAACAGTGTGCAATATCAGTTTGAATTATGGTTCGAACGTGAACCAAAATGACGGGTCTGAAGCCAGACGCGTGGGAGCCGCGGGAGCTATATAAAAAAAAATAGTGTACAAGTGATCTAGGACATATTATAATATCTGGGACGTCCCACACATCACCATCTTGTTGGGACTAGTAACAAAGAAAGCATGTATTATCGTTGTACTATGGGGTTCTAAACAGCTGATATACATCATCATCATCATCATCATCAGCCCATTTTTACCCCACTGCAGGGGCTTAGGCCTCCCCCAGGGATGAGGAGGGGGGCTTGGAGCTTAAGTCCACCACGCTGCTCCAATGCGGGTTGGGAACTGTAACGACTGCCATCTATTGACAGCGTCCGGGACCGACTGCTTAACGTGCCCTCCGAAGCACGGTGTCAGTGATATTGTGTACTTAAGTCAGAAAAACTCATTGGTACACGCCCGGATTCGAACCATGGCCCTATGGGGCCTTATAAATTTGAGACAGTTTCATTGCGCTCTGGGCTATCACGACACGTAAACACGTATACATACTTGAATACTATTTATAATACATACATATATAGATATTTCACACCTAGACACGGAACAAATAGACTTGTTCATGCACACAAATATTTTTCCCGGGCGGGAATCGAGGCCGCGATCCTTGGCTCCGCAGTTAAGGTCTCTAAACTTTCGGCCAATGGGTCATACAAAATAATATAAGTGATTGGAAGCCATGGACGAAATCTCTGAACGAACGACGAATCTCTGCACTTATAATTTTTATTATAATGGTAAACGTAAATGTTCCTTGATGTTATTTTCTGCATCTATTTTCTGTAACTAAACAAATATTACTCAACAGAACCAAATACCTTAACACAATGTTTATTGTGAAAAAAACATACTTAGTAATTCGCTCAGAGAATAATTTTATAATTAAAACGTTAACCGAGGTAAAACGTTGTGGTTAACATAAACCTAATTTCATTGTATAAACCTTTGAAGTAGATGGAATTTACAAAGAATGTCGGCGCTGTATACTGCCACCATTATGTCAGTTAGCTTCGTTATTTATTTAGAAGAGAAAACCGAATTTTGGTGGTTCACATACATCTGTTTCCCAAATTGGCATGCACATACTTTAGATCCCCACTTGGCACAGTTTTTATTAACTTCTTTCGTTTCAATGTCTTTCGTCAATTTGTTGATTTATATTGTGAAAATAATAAAAATAACTCCTTAGTATTTGACTGGTTTGATACTTGGAGTTTGGGTACAAGTGCAAATCTACTCATAAATATTTGAGAGAGCCTCGACATCCAGCCTTGGGCTCATGTTAAAAATGTATTGGCAACGTGTACCTCTAAGGAAATGTAATCAATATACCATGTAATTCCAGGCAAAATCTTCGATATTGATCGAAGGTTTGGAAACAAATGTTTCCAATGTTTGGCTGTTAACATAAAAGTATACTATCGAATCATTCCTTATATATAAAATTACATATTTTATGGTACGATTGTATAAGGGTTGTAATATTACATTGGTGGTAGCCTGCGGCTACAAGTTTCAATTGTTTCAGTTTTGAACACAAATTATATTAACGTATATTTATAAAATGAAAAGCAGTTTTTTTTTTAATCATAAATAAAGTTTGTTACCTGTTTATCCTCATCTCCTTATTTCCAATTCCTTTCTTTACCGTCCCTTTTTGCCTTATAATCAGTTACTCGAAATGTTTAATTTAAGTAGACTTTTACAAGCATTTTTAAATAGTAAAGGTTACAATTTTAATTTTTATTTTTGATTTTTGATTTATATTTTTGATTCTAATGAGAAGAACTGACAAAAGAGTTAGTGGTTACTGTTACTGACCGATTGGCAGACTTCTAAATTAAATTCCAGTTCCTAAAGTTGTACTCTTAGAGTTCCTATTTTGTCATTGGAAATGACTTTCATTTCGTTGGAGTATAGGGGGTCATTTGGGAGTTGTGTGAGACAGTCAGATTGCACAAAGAGCTTTCAAGATATCGAGATGGATGTAATGTCAAAAGACGCAGCTCAGCGAGCTCTACGAGATGGCAAAAGATAATTTGGAAAAAGTTCAAAAACAAAAAAATTATTGGCAAAAAACGAAGAAAATCACAATTTTTTCCCCCGATTTTCATTTTGGGAGCCCGATATCTCGAGAGCTAGGTCCGAATAAGAAAAATATAAAAAAACGGCTCGGGGTATTTATTAGATTAGATTTATTAGACGGGGGATCGATTGAGAGTAAAATTGTTAGAATCGGACAACCGGAAGTAGTGGTTAAGGGTGCCCTTAGTTGGAAATCGGATATGCGTCGGTGTTACATTTCGTACTAATTCAGTTTGTTCGATCGAAATATCGTACAGAATGTTATATTTCGAAGTTTTAAGCTTATTCAGATACCGTGGTGTTATTTTTTTTGCGAAAAAAATTTATTTCGAAAAATATTATCCAAAATATGTGTGTTTACTTTATTCCGTTAGGTTCATTTCCAATGTTGTAAGAAGTTCGTGCGAAAGCAGGAGATCCGTTGATTTAAAAAAAAAAAGAGCATACATGCAGTATACATTTTTTTTTCAGCATAAAAATGTTTCTACACTCGTATTAGCAGCCTTGCTTCATGGTATCTTATCGACATGGTATTGTGTAAGTAATTGAAATAAAATTGATGATAATCTTTTTAACATTAGGCAAAAAAAACAAAAGCCCCCCTCCTCGCCCTGCGGGAGGCCTAAGCCCCTGCAGTGGGGTAAAAATGGGCTGATGATGATGAAAGAAAATTAAAGATTAAATGCACATCGTTTTTTTTTTTAATAATTTATTGCCAGCTTATTATATTCAACCTATTTCGTACTTGCTCGAGTGCATTGTTTACATAGTCACAATAGTCGTCAGACTTTTCAATTTTGATATCAATGAAGTGTAAACTCCTTTTCGTTTTTTAAGTTCCCTGAAATTATTGGTTTGGGTCCGATTTTCAAAAATCGATTTTTCAACAGATCTCCACGTTTTGAGGTCCTGGGAAGCCATTCTGACTATTTCCGGCTGGACGTCTGTATGTGTGTGTGCGTGTGTGTATGTAACTTTTTTTTGAGAACGGATCAACCGATTAAGATTCACGATACGGCGTTCAAAAGGGTTTATTGAGACTTAGATTTGATTAGATTTTGAAATCAATCGGCCGAGCTGTTTTAAAAATATTCAATAAATAAAAACCAAAAATTAATTGTTTTTAACGTTTTTTTTTTAGATAACTTTGAGATTTTCCAACCGATCTACTTGAAATTTTCAACGCGTTTTTTGTGCATAAAAACTTGCGTCGAATGCCGTCAAAAAAAATGAAAATCGAATGACGCGTTCAAAAAATATAGTGGTTTATAAATTTCCGATTAAGTGTTTTTTTTTAATTTGAGATTTTACGACCAATCGTTTTTTTATTTTATAAAAAAATTTATGCTTACAAAATTGCATAGAGTGCCGTAAATTGCATTGAAATAAAACAAACCGTTCAAAAGATATTTCTAAAATATCGTTTGCTTTGAATAATATGTCCCTGGTTCTTGAGCTCGAAGAACTCTACACTTCTAGAAATTCTATTTTTGAGCTTGGATAGCTCAGAAAATAAATATTGTGAGCTCGAAGAGCTCAAAAAACTATGAAAATCGATATTTTGAGCTTAAGCAATAGTTTTCAAGCTCAATAGCTTTCTAATGGGTATATTTTCGAGCGCTTTGATCTCGAAAAAAGCGGGAAGTTTCATTGATGGCCTGCAGGGTCAACCGATTTTTTATTATAGCAATTTTGTGAACAGCTGATCGCAACGGTTTCTTAAATTTTATTTACGCTGCTTTATTTATGATGAATTCATAACCAAGGAAACTTCATGAGTATAAGATTACATTGTTTTTTCAATCATGTTCGTCTTATAATAAGCACTACTAAATAAATTGTTTTTAGTGTATTTTAGGCATTTCAGAAATATGATTTAATTAATTTCTATCGTAATAATATATAAAATACAAAAAAAAATATTATTAAATGCCTATCCATTCATTTGTAATATAAATTGTTTTTTTTTATCCAAAGTGCCAGTATTATATATATTTAGATTCCCTTGTGGATCACATTAGATTTTTCATAAAATATCGCGTGCGAAGCTTACATATACGAAGTATTGCAGGAAAAGCTCGGAACAGAAGGCGGCCGCTGGAAAGACAGCTGGTGAGACAAGCGGACAGAATTCAATTATGGTCCAAGCGATAACATCGAGCTAAATTCACATAAACAGAACCGAGCTAACAAGTACATGCTTTTAATGTAGCGAAGTTAAATCAATTTTCAATTGCATCTTAAAATATTTATTATCGGCATCAAACAAACCAGCGCTAAAGAAGTATGAAAATTGTGGCTCAATATTTGTAATCCGAACTGCTCAAAATTGCGAGTCGGTCGGAGTAAGGCGTTGGAGACAAGAACGTATTTCACTATTCTAACTACTTTTTGGTAAAATAGAAACATACGTTCTAGTAAGTGAAAATTTTTATAGTAACGAAATGCTTTTCAAAGTTCCCAAATATGTATTTATTTTTATACATTTATTAAAATGGAAAATGAAATAGTTCAAAGCTCATTATTGCTTTTGACATCAATCACTATCTGATAAATTCATATCAAAACGTCTCAATTCAAGAGCTTTGAGCCAAAATCTGTTTTAAAATATATTATGGATCACTTTTTTCCATAGAGTAAATAATTTTGACAGCAGCTTTTTCGTAATGTTTACATTCAATAGGTTTGAATAACTGGGATTCATGAATTTAAAAAGAATATGTTTATTTGAACTTCAAGTTTTTGTTGACCTTACTTGATGAATTATACTTTCTTTTTAATTCGATAAGATAATAATCCTTTTTTTTAATAAGGTTATTATAGCGTGTAACAAATATTATTATATTTTCATATACTTCGTAAAAATTAGACGTTTTTAATTTCCTTCTTCATATTTTTTTCGTTAAAAACGTAAAACAAAGCTTTTACAATTACCTTAGAGGAATTTCTTTCTAAATTCTCATTTGATTTAAGGAAAATGTATAAAGGCCGTGTAAACTGTAAAAAATGGCTAAAATTTACCTTTTTTAATTTACTTGGAAATTAGCGGTTGTTCATAATTAGGTCAAAATTAATTGTTTCAATCTAAACTAATAGGGCTGAAATATCTTCACTAAATTGAATTGAAAATGACTGAATGCCAATGATTTGATTCGTAATACGGTGGTTTGTTATCACAGAATCAAATCAGCCTGTTTAATACAATCCTTAATATTAATTCTATTAGATTTATTAGATATTACGTATATTATATATACTAAAGAATAATTTTTTTTCATGTTTATAGTTCTAATTTCTCATTTGTAGGCGGTTATTAAATACATAAAATGAAATTATAGTTTATATTTTTCTTAATAGAACGCGTGTTTCCAGATTTAATTTAATCGAAATTATCTTTCTACGGGTACGTATTTATTAGGATACAGTTTTTTTTTTCATTTCACCAGCCCATTGAACCTCACTGCAGGGGCTTAGGCCTCCCGTCGGGGTGAGGTGGCTTGGAGCTTAATCCACTATGCTGCTCCAGTGCGGGTTGGTGGATGAATACAGTTTACGCGCACCTAATTTAAACTTCGTTAGCAAACACAAATAGAACGTAACCAGCTGTGGCCAGGTCAACGACTCCTTGAAGAATGATCTTGAAACATCTGTTCCAGTATAGCTAGTACGAAGCTCGTCTGGCTTGCTTTGATTATGCTGAGGAGCCTCTACTGCGATAAGACTTGTTTGGGTTCGCTTTGAGCTCTTGTTTGGCAAGCGACGCATGCCATTAGGCTTGTATGATGACTTTATAACTGCATTTTGCCACATATAATTGTAATGTTTATAGATGATGTTTGTAAAAATATTGCTATTATACACATTTTAAATTGACTACAAAACTCATTTGAATCCTTTCTCATTGCGCTCTCTGGACGCAGCATTAAATAAATGTTGTATAAAAACAAAGGTAATAGTAAATTGTTACGCAAGGGGTGAAAAAGACCTATTTAGGCACGAGACGGTTAGGCACACGGGCGTAGCGAGGGCGCCAAACCATCTCGTGTCCGTGGTGGTTAACATTCGGCTTTTCATCAAGAATATGAGGAAAGTAAAAAAAAATGCGTTAAATCCATATCGGCATCTGATGAACTCATTTTATACTAATATGTAATCAGCACTCGCGAAAACTCCTTAAGAACGATTTGGCGCATTTTCGCATTTTTTTATTTTTCTTTTACTGTAGCATTCTACCTGCCAGTACTTCTTATCATTGTTCACGGTAAATATTTAGCTCAAATCTATGTAAATGAAATAATTATTTATTTAAAAGTAAATTTAAAGTATGAAGTCATATAACATAATTGTTGATAGACTTTCCGCCGTGATTCAACAGAGTTGTTGTACAAAAGTTGGGACATGGCTGTATAGTTTTTTTTTTATAATTTTATCAGCACTCGCCTAAACAACTGAAGCTCTAATTGCCCCTTTGTTATTTTTCTTTTACTGTGGCATTCTACCAGCCAGTACTTTTTATCATTTGTCATCGTTAATTTTTAGCTCAAATCTATGTAAATTAAATAATAATTTAGTTAAAAGTAAATTAAAAGTATAAACTCATATTACAAAATTGTTCATAAAATTATTTTATTACAATTTTACGCCGCGATTCAACAAAGTTGTTGTATAAAAGTTGAAACATGGGTTGCATAGTTCATTTTTTCTAAATATGTTTGACAGCAGGGAAAATCGTTTCCCAGGGACTACTTTCATCCCTCTGATCAAGTAACTTCCGAGTATGAGTAATGAAAAGTATATTTTCTTTTGCATCAAAACGAGACACTGTTGTGTGACAAAACAAGACAGTTGTCATAAAGTGTCATAATTGTACGTGTTCGGCTCTCGTTCGACCTCACCGAAATTGGTATACGCTTACTCCATAAGTTTATAACATAACATAACATACGTACCTATACATCACAACAACGTATAGGCCCTAAACTAAGCACTAGCTTGTATTCTGGGTACCAAGGGAAGACACCACATACATACAACAACCAAGACACGGTACCAGTGTTAATAGTCATCATTAAAAACCTAACCAGACCTAGGATTCGAACCCGGGATTTTCAGCTTTGTAGGCAGGGTCGCTACCCACTAGGTTAAACGGTCGTATACATCTACATATTGCTTCCGTGGTTCATAAATTTGTGTTGTTATCCTGAATATTTATGAAATTTTTAATGTCAATGTTTGTATGAGTCTGAATACGGAATCGGGTAGGATTTCGTTTTCTTTCGCATACGAAATGAAAATAGAAAGACAAAAGAGTTTATTACTAACAGTAAAGATAGTTTAATACGAATCATTGCTTTTACAACCAAAGGCACAATAATCTCGGTATAGTAAACTTTATAGAATAATACATCATTACAGAACAAAGGTTTGAATACTTTAGCTTCTCGATTTGGTTTGAACTTTAGCTGCGATAGTGTTCAAAGTATTTGTTCGGTTTGCTTTATCGTAAAGTCTGAAGGAAGTTTTACACAATAGCACGGAATATGGGCAGTGCATCTCGGGAGATTCTCCAGTTTCGTTATTGTGCGTCGAAGATTGGATCCGTTGATAGAATAGTTTTGTATTGTGGGTGACGCTGAATCTCGCTTCCTTGTTTCGGAGTTCTTTTAAAAATGTCATAATAGGATAAATCGGTAGAAGTATCAGTGAGTGAAAAACATATCTAATTTTACAATACATGTGAATATGACAAGTAACTTCAATTTATAGGAACCCAAGATAAAGAACTTAAAGTTAAATAAAGTTCAGGTCGTTTTCAAGTAATTTCATCTATCGAAATGGGGTGTATAACTGCCTTTTGGTCTCGTCAGGTAGCGCATGACCAATGGTACTCAATCGAAAGTCCTTTTCATACAAAAGTTGGAATTTTTACAAACATATACATATATATATTCACAAAATATAAATGTCATAATATGTAAAGCCATCTACAAAAGTTTTGCGTTAAGCACCCCATTAAATTTATCTTTTACTTTTTTATTTCATATCGCAATAAAACGAATTTTTCTAGTAAATCTCACGATCCGTCATTCAAATTAGTATTTACTGAAGTTATCGTAGATTTGAATCCAAAATAAATAAAATAAAATACAAAATTTTCACATAATGTCTTTAGTGTATTCGTCATTTAAATAAATATTTCTATACTCACAGACACTAACTGACAAATTCCTGCAGCATAAGAACAGTGTATGCACTTTTTTGTCAAAAATGTTCTTCGAGCAACGAGAACATAATCTTTGAGCATTTAAAGCTACAAAAAAGAATTATTTAATAGATGGCAAACGTGCAACTCAATGTGTAGTTTCAGTTTCAAACTTCAAAATGTTCATTAAGCTTAAAACGAAGTTATCCGTGAGATCACAGCACCCCGCCGGGGTACCAATAAAACGGCAATATAAAGGTAATCGCTCGTGAAACATCGATAAACGAACCGATTTAAGTTGGCTCTCTTCGGAGGGTAGATTGAGGCGAACTTTAAATTGCCAACCGAAGACGTCACCGGGTCCTCCCCACTTTATTTCTGCTTACACAAACTCTCGTACTTTTGACGTTTCGCCCGCAACTCCCCGAACTTTGCTCATAAACAGATGACTTTCAATTCCTTCCCTAAAGGTCTCCGTAGGCCGATAATCGTCGTGACTTATACATGGATTATAAATGTACTATGCACTGCTCTTGGCTTTGCTTCTAGTGACCCGTATCATGACTGCATGTGAGCACTGAATGTTTCTATAGCATCCTCACTGAAATGAAAAAAGATACATTTGATGTTTTTTGTTTGATAACGCAGTGGTTTTTAAAATCAGACAGTAGATTTTAAATCTTACTTCATCCTAATGTAAATCATTTGTCCTCATATGTCATGAGTGGATTGACTGTACGTTACCTATATATTTTCAATTAAAAATTTTATGCAAACTAATTGATAAGGTGGACGACCGCTTAGCCTAGTGGGTAGCGACCCTGCCTACGAAGCTGGAGGTTCCCAATCCCAGGGTTCGAATCCCAGGTCGGGTCAGTATTTATATGATGAATATTAATACTCGTACCAGGTCTTGGCTGTTATATGTATGTGGGGTCTTCACTTGGTACCCAAAACACAAGCTAATGCTTAGTTTGCGGCCTAGACGTTGTTGTGATATATTCGTATCTAATGTTATGTTAATTAATCTCCGTGTGTGGTGTCCATTAGTTTATGGTTTGTGTTTTGTATAAAACAATCAAACTCAATAACTAGATACACAACTCTAAGAAAACTCCCGCTCGTCCCGATGACAGATGGGCACTCTCGCGAGACTCCACAGTCAATTTGTGTACCACACGTTTATTTGTGTTATATATGACGAGTAAATCCAAAGCTAACATTTGTGATTACATCTAAATTAATTCTATAATGCAATAATTATGAAATGATTAATTTAATCGATTCAAACGTAACCCTCATCCAGTTAGTTTGTAGTAATATTTACTTACTATCGACACTATTAAAGAATGGTAAGAGAAATAGGTATAATGTATAGGAAAATAACACATTATTGTCCGCACGCAATCAGTATCGTAAATGTAATAAATGCGATCTTTTCGAAATATGTTAAAAATATGCCACTCGAGTGATTTACAGATGGTTTATAGTTTGTACAAAATGTCATGACATTATAGGCAAATCATAGTTGTTATAATAATAATGGTTTGGGCATTCCAAACTGCGACATCTAGTTCCAAACTAAGCAAAGCTTGTACTATGGCAACCAGACAACTGATACAAATACTTAAATAATCTTTATAATATATACACATATAAATCAAATTTATATATCATTAGTATAAAACTATTTGTAAAGAATATATTCGTTATAAACATTCGCCCAAATAAATAAGTATATTTATTTAATTTAGCTTAAATAACTGTTCAAAATTTTCTTCGGTATATCACAATAAGTGGGTATTATATTATTTTAAAAACAGGCAATTCACACAATTAAGTAAAAACTAGTTAATAAAAATAATTAAATTCTATTCAAATAGAACGACGTTCTCAACAATATTTATTTGATCACTTGATATTTAATTACAAAAGTCTGAATATATAATTCTGTCTGCACGCTGTTACTACACGTATTTAGATAAATTTCTATTTATTTATATTTAATAAATCAGACATCAAATACTCATGATTTTATTTTACAATGCAACATAACATGAATAGGCTACAAATGATAACATTCAAAAGTGATACACATAAGAGAGTTTCGCAAGGGCTAAACAAGGCAGCCTGACCGGATACGGAGGCGCGGTAACGACCGTTTCTGTTTATATTCACTCGAATCCGGAACACCCGCCTTTTCCGTCCGCCATTTTCATATGTTTGTTAACTCTTTTATTCTCTTTTAACGGTCTCCGGTCACACTGAAAAAGGACGTCAGTGGAGTAAACGAAAGTTAGCTAATGTTATTTGAAATTCTGTTAAGATCCTCAAACAAATCGCCAGGGCATCCTTTCATATCAAACTAATTAAATTATTTTTATTTTTATTATTTTTTAAACATGGGATTTGTATGTACATCATTTTTGAAGTATCTCACATTGTTCGTTTGTGTAAAAAAATATATTTTGTATCGTTTGACTTTCCACGTAAAATTGAGTAATAATTGATGATTGGTAAACATTCACAATTTAGGAACATGTTTCGTTTTAGCTATATATTTCCAATGGGTTCCTAAATACAAAAAATATTTACGATATTTTTAAGTTAAATGAAAAAGGGTGAAAATTTAAATAAATTTGCTTTTCGAACTAAGTCAAATGAAATATCGTTTCTCATGTAATTTAAATTTTTATGAATCAAACCATTTGCTAGCCGACACGATTACTTGTTCCAAAGTTACGAATGGTTTCATGCAAAAAAAGTTGAAAATTAGAATTATTGAAAGACTAGAACTGTCTTGTACTATTTTGCGCCCAAAAACATATTATATTCGTAGGCACTTGGCCTATACTATTGTCTGATTCTGAATCTGAATATTTATACCAAGTGATTTTTTTATCGCTAACCAATTTTTTTCTAGGCTTTAGGCAGCATCTAAAGACTCAATTTTTGAAAAAAAGTTGGTCAAATTTTTTCACATTAAAATTATTATTCCCCAAATAATTATCGATACAGCATGGTTACTAAGTTCAATATGAATGAAAAAGGTGTAGTTGCGGGTGTAGTGTAGTAAAGTGTAGGATCGACGCAATTAACAGTTAATCGCGCGTCTCGATGGTCAATATTTTTGTAATAAGTAACATTAAAAGAAAAAACTTATGTATTATTATTTTTACTAAAAGTCATAACTTTAAAATTTGGATTGTGATAAAAGTTTCAGCCTGTATATGTCATTTCAAATTACTATGTATTTTCTTACATTCTATCACAAGAATTTGTGGACCATGTGCAACTACGATGAGAGGACATTCTTGTATTACTATGTTACTATGTCTATGATCAAATCAGACAAAAATATTTATTTTGGTTTTACAATTGAATGAATAATCAAAATTCATTTCTCTAATTTTTCCCCTAAGATAACAACTATTGTTATATTATTATGTATTACATTTTTATATCTACGTACATTTTTTAGTTGAATTTCAGACTTCTGTACAATTCTAGCTCCATCGTTGTCCCTCGAAAACTAGAAATCGTCAACATAATCTCTTCAACTTTAAATCGTGAGGAACCCTAACCACAGGCGTCGAGCCAACTCGTCGCATAAACAAACTTATACCAATTACATGAACATTACATGAATAATGTACTTACAGCAGAATGCACTTTCGCCTTCATTACCCCGCCGGGCAAGCACATACAGTAATTAATGCCGCGTGAGCTAAACTTTTCCGCTTAGAACCCAGGTTGAAACTGTTTTGTTGCTTATACACTTTTAGTGCATGTTTCCTCGTCTACTTTATCCTGATGATCTTTTAATTAAGGTGGCATTTACATTTAGTATAATGAAAGTAGGTTGACAACTGAATCCTCTGGTCTTTGAATAGTAATAATAATATAATATCTGCAACATCCCACACAGCGCCATCTAGCCCCAAACTACGAAAGTATTATGCTTGTATTATGGGGTACTAGACAACTGATATACATACTTAAATACATACCTACTGAATGGTTGTTTCTATAGTTACTTCAAAATAAAATTGTATTGCTCGTAAATTAATCAATTCCCGTTTTTAGATGTATCAGTAGCTGATACGATTTCAATCGAACAGATATCTATTTTGTCTCTATATTAAAAAATAAAATAAAATTTTTTAAACCGGTTTTTTCTTAATGAACTCTTGATCAATAATAATGACACACAAGTTTTTTCTTTTATCTCACTGAGAGTGCCTACGCATAGAATTTTATTTTATACGTGACAAATATTAAAGCTAACAATTTAGGGAACCCTTGTGTAACATATTACAGCCTGGTTAGTTTGAAGTAATGAAGTATACTACTGTACCCAACACTTCAACTTAGCCTTTTCAAAAAAAAATGTTGAAAAACGAAGTTAGTGCTTTTTTTAAAAAATTCTTGATAATTCACATTTTCCAAAAACCAAGCAGACCAAGAGACATCTATCACCAGTGGAAGACGGTGAGCGATTGTTGAGGAAACTGAAAATTTACGCAAATACTTTATTCATCGCTTTTATACTATAATCAAAATCTTCTGTAATATGTATGTAGTGTCTTCGCTTGGTACCCAAAACTAGCCAATGCTTAGTTTGGGGCTTAGACGTTGTTGTGATGTATACGTTATTCTTGTTATTCTTACTCATACCTAGTACTTCTAAAATTAGTTCCTTTACTTAAAAAGTTGGATTAAAATCCGTAAAAAGTTTTAAAGTTAATTCCTAGTAAACATATTACCACATAATTACATAAATAACATTACAAAAAATATATTATTGTTATTATTAGTATAGAACCGTGCGAGTGAACGTAACCTTTAAAAAAACAACCAGATTCCTTATTTCATTATATATGTGAAAAAATTTTATAGAACATAAAATTGACTTGTATTGTTCAGTTATATATTGCTCATATAAAATTGGATAACATTTGTAAAAGTTTTAAATTGAAATAAAAGCAATAAGTATACGCATTCATAATAAACAAGGTTCCCAAAACAATTATGTTACAGGTTTTAACAGATTTCTCAAAATGTACTCTAAATCCAAAATTTTAATTTCAGATTCCCCATCAGTCGAAATTCTATTAAAAATAAATCTGCAATCACAAACTTATTGAATTTCGTCTATTGTATAGCAAATCGGGGGAGGTTTTTTTTTTTCGGAGTAAATGAAGACATTGTGTTTTCTTTCAGAATCTCTTTGTTGGCGGAGATTTTTTATTCTATCTATTCACGAACAATACCTTCCATTCAATCCTCTCTTTACTTCATTAGCCATGCAAGACACGTCCTGTCGCAACGACTCTGCACCCAAGATAGTCTAAGGACATGCTGCATAACATGGCGGGGAAGCAAACAAAGCGATTTCTATTATATAGGTAACTTACATTGACAAGAAGCTCAGTAAAAAGCTGGGTGTTCTTTTGTATTTATGTGTACAAATAATTCGGTTTTGAACCGGTTTAATTTTAAAACCAAACTTAAAGTTCACAATATTTTTTACTGAAATTGAATAATATTTCACAAATTTTCACATATCCTAAAGTTTTACAGAGCAGTACGCCTCGATAGTTAAAACGTGCTTACTTACAGACTAACCTACCTACCTACTGTTTTTCTTTTATTTCTATTTCATGTTTTTTTACTTACTACTCATTTTCACTTCCTTCAGTTTTCATATTATTTGTTCAGATACAAGGAGATTTTCCCTTCATATTCCAAATTTTTTCTACGATTTGTTACCTATTAAATGAAATAACTTTTTAGAAAAAAAAAATAGGTCACATTTTCACAATAAATAAATACTATACTCGGAAAAGGAACCACCGCACGCAGCCGTAGCGGGAAGGGTTATCCCGCCGCTAGCCATCAGTCGCCTATAGCCAGTCTTTCGCTAAGACGACAACATTGTGCCACTATATCTCAATATTTTAGTACTTATGGATACTAAAACATATTTTCACCAAATCAATAGAGACCTAGTTTATTTTTGTAGGTTATGAGAGAATGACCATTCCAGATTTGAATTTAAAATTTTTCGGACTTTCCAAAACGTTCGCAAAAATCGACAACCGTCAGCATATACATATTGACCGAAACACCGAAGCGAGAACACTACCATCATACCCTAAGCCTGTGACCGACATGTGAACAGCAATTCTATTGAAACGTGCAAATGAACCGCCCGACAAATGTCGAGTGTTTGTCTTCATACTTTGTCGCGTTGAACCTCATACATTATTGATGGTCTCGCGCGAAGTCTCCTCCCCGCGCTGCCCCGCCGCCCCGCCCTACGAGCGTTTGATTATTTCATAAGGACATATAAACTTCTGCAGACAACGAATGTGTTACAATATGGTATGGATGGTTTGGACAAACGTCAATTTTAACTATGCACGTTACATTTTTATTATATTGACGTAAAAATTACAATGATGCAATAATCTTGCAGATGTAGTACGGCACAGTACATACAGCATGACACGGTGCCATGCGTAAAGGCACTTTTGTACTGTCTGCATATATTTTCTATGGGAAGGCTCATAAGGCATGTGACACGGCCCGGCAATTATTTGGCTTTTTTCTAGACTGTCACGGAGATTTTGCAGCGACAAATTTCCACAATTGATTGACACAAAGAAAATGGCATTCAGATTTGAAAAAAAAAACTAGATTTATAGGTTTTTAATTTTTTTCCACCCTATTAGACCTTGGCACAAAAAATGGTATTCAAATAAAAATTTATTTAATTATTCAAATATTTCGATACACCATTTTTTTATGATGTATCAAAATATTTTAAAAATTAAAAACGTATAAACCTAGTGTTTTTTTTATCTGAATACCATTTTTTCTGTACAACGCCGTTTGTATGAATGTTTGCCACTACACAATCCTTTTAAGCGCATTTGAATGTTGCTAATTATTATTTAAAGAAGTAGGTAAATATGCCTCCCTCGTACCGATTAAATCCTTGAACCGTTCCATAAATAACAGCCACAAATGTAAACAGATCGTGGCGCTTTTAAACGACAATTTACGACTGTTCTATTCATTAAAATAACATCTATTAATGTTATAAACGAAATAGGTTGTTTTTTTAAACATAAACTCCAATGAACGGTCGAACGTTCTAAGCTCAATTAATCACAGCAGTTAATTCTATTAATGGTGGGCAAATGTGGTTATTGTTTATCACATTTGTAACGCCGTCCATTTGTCACACGGAACGCAACGGGCCACGGGCGACCGTTCTGTCACGTCCCGTCATTTTATCCCACCTCTGGGATAGCTTATATATTGTTATATTAATAAATGAACTATCTTTGGATATGAATATTAGAAAAGAATTTACACGGTTTGCACATTCTTGCGTAATCCGAAAAAATTGGAAATGTAAATTTTCTTAATAGACCAAAAATACAACACTATAATGGTATCCTTTTACTAAAACTCCGCTATCAGTCCGTCCGTCCGTCTGTCACAGGGCTGTATCATCTGAACAGTAATAGGTAGCCGCTATAAACTATAAATAATAAAAATTAAATAATGTTAAAAATTAAAGGGGGGTCCCCACATAAGAAATGTGTTTTTTTACATAGTACGGTGGTACGGTACCCTTCGTTCGTGTGGGAGTCCTACTCGCACTTGGCTAGTTTTTTTTAAATTATGACAGTAATGTTCAATTCACTTCAATTTATCAGCCCATTTTTACCCCAGTGCTGGGGCTTAGGCCTCCCCCGTGGTGAAGGGGGACAGAAATGTTGCTAAGACACATATTTATTGTTACGTCAACTATAGTATAGTTCGTAAAATAAAACTATCGAACTAAATTTTATAAATATTTAACACCATTATTCCATTTTTTTATTTTCATATTTTAAAATTTAATAATACGAACTAATTTTGCGCTCGAGGCTTCACCCGCAACGACTACACAGTTATACCGGGACCGCCAAAGCTGACACGACTAACCAAGATATTATGAGAGTTTCTGAAAAATTCTAGTTAACCACTTAAGAAATCTCTTTACCTTTTTATCAAAATCCATTTAACCATTTTAGCATGAAGAATAGTTATCTTATAGGAACCGTCCGTATCTCTTTCCGGAAAAAAGTAGCCTATATCACTCTTCAGCTCATGAATATATAATTTATGCAAAAAAAAAACACCCGTTACTCCGTTGCTGTGTGAAAAAAGGGCAAACTAACAAACACGCTGTTCATTTATAATATTAATGGGGATAGAGATACTCACATATTTTACTAATATCATTTCCCTATTTTAACTATACAGCGGACTTATTTTCTACATTTTCGCGTGACATAAGTCCCGTGGTTTTGTTTGGAAATATAGTCTGTATTTAAACAATGTTAATTTTCCGACAGGTTACCAGACCTTAGCTTGTTTAAGTTTCAGGGAAGTTAGACTTTACGGTGTAACTTAAACATCTGATTTTAATAAATAAAAAAATTCAGAGATGCCATCTTGGTACGATTTTAGAATAATGTGCTAGAATAATAATATACTTTCATTATGTCGGAAGCACGCTAGAGTAAATAAACCCAGGTTCTATGGGAGATATTTATGGAGATATTTTTATTAAAATTAAAAATTTATTGAATAAAATTTCGATATAAATTTATTAAATTAATGACAGTTTAATAGATAGATAATTCAAATTTTCGTATTTTTTTTAATATCTACGTGAACAACAACGTCTAGGCCCCAAACTAAGCATTAACTTGTGTTTTGGGTACCAAGCGAAGACACAACATACACATAACAACCAAGACCCGGTACCAGTATCAATATTCATCATACAAATACTGACCCGACTGGGATTCGAAGCCGGGCCCTCCAGCTTCGTAGGCAGGACCGCTACCCACTAGGCTAAGCGGTCGTAATTTATTATTAATTAGAACATAGTATAAAATAAATACGTATTACAGATTTTTACAGTTGTTTTTGAATTGAAACAGAATTTGTCACTCAAATTCATGCTCGATATTCCAATTTTCCGATGTTGTTACAGCAGATGTCGCGCCGGCGAGACGCGCTTAAACATGTCGGTATATTATCATTTCTACATTTGCAGAAATATAGGTTGTTAAAATATATTCCCTCTACACAATTCCCGCCAATAATACCCCTACCAAATTTAATTTCCCTATATTTATAATCGATTGATAACAAGATAACATTATGTTATTAAACTAGTTGTATGCTTCACCCAACTTCGAATTTAGTTTTTTTTATGATTCTATATTTTATCTGAATATATTTATCATATAAATCCGTATT
The DNA here is from genome assembly GCA_949709985.1 of Luffia ferchaultella. NCBI lineage: Eukaryota > Metazoa > Arthropoda > Insecta > Lepidoptera > Psychidae > Luffia > Luffia ferchaultella. The sequence continues at coordinate 5,703,076 of OX453249.1, read as the reverse complement.
TGAATTATATATATATACGTATATAACGTTTTAATACCGACCTAGTGTGGGAACGACTAAATTTGCTCCCTGTAGTATTATGCATTGTTTGACTGTTTTTAACGTGGATTCAACTAATATATTATGTCTTGATATTTCGTCTTATATTGTTTTTTTCATTATTTCCTTTATGTAACATTGAAGTTGTAATAAATAAATTTGTATTTGTAATAAATTTGTGGAAATCACACGTTGGCTACCTATTTTATGGAAGTTTATAGTGTAAAACTTATATTTACTTTGTTATGATAAAACAGGTGAAGTAGCTTTGCAACCAAGGGATACAGTCTTGCAAATGGATTTTCCCTAAGCCGGGTGCTTTTCAAGCGCTAGGTAGAGCTGTAAACAAAAATAATAATATTAGTTCCTTTGAAAATCGAGATACGACTAATATAGAATCTAAGTGCGTAATCCATTAACTTTTTTATCTTCCTTCACAGCGAATAGGACTTAATGTTCAAGGGCTTCCAACTGCGAATTTCACCCTACAAGGGTGAATGGTTGACATGACCGTTGACGTATGTCACGTGCATATAATTATTTAAATGTATTACTTAGTAAACAATACAGTAGTATACATTAATCCACTGCTTTCAAACAAATCATGTATATTTGTCTCCAACAGTACATTCCTGTCAGAAAGGTCCGTTTTCCTTCCAGACTGAAATGTACCCTTTCTTTTTTAGTCAACTTTCAAATCGGTACAAATGTATAGTCCATGAATTAATAGGATTTAACAGTTAGAACTAAAAAACTTCAACAAAAAACCCTAACGAAATCACTGACAGTTAGTCGCAGTCGGCTCGCCGCTGGCGCCATCTATACTAAGCTTTGCGTTTGGAACCCCATTAAAGTGCTATTTTACAGCACATCAATTTTGGTCATTTAATTTTTAATATTGAAATCTGTTAACGTACCACCTGTGCAGTCCGTCGGTCGTTTAGTGCAGTCGAACAACGGCATTATAACGAGACCGTGGCTTTGCATAATTCCGTTATAGATGAGCTAGTTCCGGCTAACAAGCGCGGGCTCTGCGCGTCCGAGATACAGACTATAACGTGAATGTTCAGTGCATTTGGCGTGAAACGTTTCATGAATAACCGACGATTTATTGATGCGATATCCTTTGCAATGGTTACCTATAACTACATCATTATAAAAGAAGTTAAGTTTAAGTCAGATTATCATTTCTATTTTGTACATATAAGAAGTAAAGGGTATTTTCCGAATATTTTGATAAGATTTTTGAATCAATATAATGTACAATCTAAGATTTAACTAAACCAATTGAACAACTGTAAGTTTGCATATTCTTATAATATTCCCAAAATAAAGTATAATTCTTTAATTGACTTACGTCTTTAATGATAACATACGAAATGTAACATTAATTACTTAAAATAAAACATATTGAAAATATAATAATAATAACCACTAGTCTCAAAGGAAGCAAAGCTTGTATTATGGGTAACGGACATAATATATCGATATAATATATATAATATATGTGATATAATACTTATATATTCTTCATAACATATACATATTCCATTCTATTGCATCAGCCCTTTTTTATACCCCACTGCAGGGGCTTAGGCCTCCCCTCAAAATGAGGGAGCTTGGAGCTTAAATAAACCAGACTGCACTACTGCGGGTTGGCGGATTAGAACGACCGCCATCTATTGACAGCAACAGTCAATCAGTAGAGTCCGTGATAATTACTGTACTTAAATCAGAAAAAAACTCATTGGTATACGCCCGGATTCGAACCACGGCTACATAGCCTTAAGGATTTAAAACAGGTTCGCTGCGTTCGGGCTATCACGACTATACATATATTACATTTACATTAGCATGTTCACACACAAATATTCACCCTTGGCTTCTCAGTTAAGGTCTTTAAGCACTCGACCAATAAGTCAACCAAACAATAAGATTTTTTCAAGGATGTATCATTTATTGCAAAAAAGGCAAATTATTTAAGGGCTCTAACTGCGTTGCTTAAATGCATGCTTTTTCATCTGACACAATCTTCCGGAAAATTGAGGGAGACATACTGGCAAAAACAGTAACTTGACGGAAATAAAATATGACGTGTGGTGATATAAAAAGTAATTTGTAAAACGGCTAAACTAACAAAACGCTTTTCCGCTCTTACGGAATTCAGAGAAAAGTATTCAAAATAGCATCCTGAAATTCTTTTTATCTACCTAAAATTATCTGTGCTGTGCTGGACTTACAATAATGATTATTGTTAGCTTTCAGTAAGATTTTGAAACGTCCATCACGTGTGAAATTAATAAGTTTCTAAGACCATTAAACTTTTAGATAAAAATGATTTCTATTAAATAAGTCTTGTGTAACGCGTATTATGATCTCGGAAAGTTCTCGAAACGTTTAATGTTACTTGTTATTTCATCATCATCATCATCATCAGCCCATTTTTACCCCACTGCAGGGGCTTAGGCCTCCCCCAGGGTGAGGAGGGGGGCTTGGAGCTTAAGTCCACCACGCTGCTCCACTGCGGGTTGGGAACTGTAACGACCGCCATCTATTGACAGCGTCCGGGACCGACTGCTTAACGTGCCCTCCGAAGCACGGTGTCAGTGATATTGTGTACTTAAGTCAGAAAAACTCGTTGGTACACGCCCGGATTCGAACCATGGCCCGATGGGGCCAAATTTGAGAGAGGCTCGTTGCGCTCTGGACTATTACGACTTGTTATTTCAGTCGAAAATATTTTGATTGTATAAAAAACTCATAGTTTCCTGTTATAACATATTGTGGCGTGAGCCATTTAAATCACATTACAAATCGCTCCGGCCACAAAAAAATAATAATTTATAACTACAAAGATAATCTTTGAATTAATATTTCGTATTTAAATGTTCCGTCCCCAAACAGTAGTATGTATTGTGTCGCGGATTGTGCGTGACTTCGCCGTAATGAATCCAATGCATAGGTTCGCTTTAATTTAATGGAATTTGGTCAAAAACTCTAACAAATGGTGAGTCGGCATGCAAAATTACATGTTTCGTGGTACGCCTTAATAATATTTTACCCACCTAACACGGTGGGCCGTGGGAGAACGGCGCGAGGATTCGTATCTCTCCCGAATAATTCTTAAAGACGTTTCCTCGTTAATGGCTACAAAGGAGATAAAATATCTATTTAGCTTTTTCTGCCAACGCTACTAGCCTCGTTTTCTTGCCTCGGAAATGTTTCTTTCCTTCCCGAGAGCGTTTGTCGACTGTGTAATTACTGTATATGTTAACGTATATAATGCTGATAACTTTTCCGTGCCCCCCCCCCCCCTCAGCTGCGAGTTCCGTATGTTTGGGGAAGTTCAAAAACGTTTTACTGTTATTTGTATTTAATTTCGGGCACGCCGGCTTCGGGCAAACAAATAGGTAAAGTAATACAGTAAAGTTGGGAATCAAATCGTAACTAAGTTTTTCGCTTCTGGAAACTGTTAATACCGCTCCGGCTCGGATGAAATTTTGTTTAGTCTTCTTCAGGTTACATATAGATGTTGTAAACCGATTTTGTGTGCACACCGGCTTTCTATACGTGACTTCGTTCGTGTGTACTAAAGGACGCATTCATGGCATTTCGGTTGGCAGTTCGTTAGGCTTCAAATGACGTAATACCTGCGATGGCTGACAATGGCACCCTTAATTGAAATTGTAAAATTCATATTTGCGTACGTATTGTTCATAGAGATCGCGTTATGACAACAAAATTGCGAGCAAAAAAATATACACACGGATCAAATATACGCCAGTTGATGTTTTGAAATATTCGCTGTGAATGTAAACTTTAGTGACCTAGATGTAAAATTCGTACTATTAAAGAAAATAAAGATTCTGAAATTAAATTTCATGTGTGTACCTGTATTTAACAAAATGTTTATTTAAAACAATGATGACGACATATTATGGTCTATCTAATCACTGAGTTTGACATTTTGGTCACGTTTTTGATCGTTTTGAATTAAGAGACGCTCCATTCTGATTATTATCTCAGTGCACAATATAACACCAAAGATTGGTCGAGAACATAGTTTGTAGAATATAGGTGTAAATTTCTTAAAATAAATAAAAATTTAGGTATATGTGTGGTAGTGCTGTAGTGTCCATCAGTGCCAAAATAAATAAATAATTAAATTTTAATGTCGTGATAGCCTGAGAGCAACGAACCTATTTCGAGTTTACAAGGTCGTGCCGCCGTGGTTCGAATCCGGGCGTGTACCGATGAATTTTTCTGGCTTGAGTACATAACTATCACTAACTCTGTGCCTCGTAAAGCACGTTAAATTGTCGGTCCCGGGTGCTACCAACAGATAGCAGTCATTAAAATCCACCAACTGGAGCAGCGTTGTGGATTAAGCTCCAAGCCCCCTCACCCTGAGGGGACGCCTAAGCCCCTGCAGTGGCATAATGGGCTGGCGGAATGGGAATATGAAATTTTAATACACTGAAGAAATAATGTTAGTACAAACTAATAAGTCTTTACATATTTTTTTTTTGACAAAACGTTTAGGCATTACGCAAGGAACGAGATAGACATTTTCACGTGAAGATAATGTCAAACTTAAGTTTGTTTTCATATTATGTAGTATTTTTTGGCTAGAAAACGAGGAATTCATTTGAAAAAATTTACTTCCGAGTATTTAACGAATCGATTTATTAAAATAAGCCGTTGGCGTTTTACTTATTAATTGGCGTTAAAAAAGTACGAAATTTATTTTTAAATAAACTTTAAACTCAGTCTAGAATTTAATATACACGTTTTAAATATTTTAAATTGCAAGTGTCACTAAACATAGCTTTTAATTTAATACTAGAACTAAACGGCCTCAGAAGCGCTGCAGTGAATTTTCACCACATGCGATATTTCGAAAATTGCTGGCAGCGAGAAGAAGTTTCGCTCCGACGCGACGTTATTTTGCAAATTGTTTTAATTTGTAGCGAATCCTGTAACGTATATAACATGACGAGTTATTACTAAAATACATGGTTTGTTGCATTTTGCGAATTGCACGCAACGATAAGTTGATAAACCAGACGAGTGGGTATCGAACAAACACTAACTTAGTGTCCCACAGCATTTACAAAAAGAGAATTTTTGTAATGTTATAAGTAAATATAATAAAAAATTTATTACAATTGGAAAATCTATTAAAATTATCGTAAAGTAACAGATATCAGATATTTGTATATTTAAACATTTATCATTAATATTAAGTATGTGTATTTTATTAAATTTTTTTTTTTTTTGCTTTGGTATCACATTGTGCTATTTTTTGTGTCTTTAAAAAATTTAATTTAACTCATAAAAATAATACTTCCTTAAATAACTTCAAATCGTGATACACAATTTTCGCAATAAAAAAAATTAAGATTAATGAATAAAATCAACGATTTTCACAATTATAATAATAAAAATAAACTATCTTTGGAAAGTAACTTCATAAGGTGTCGTCACATCGGCGCACGCTCTTCCGTTACATGTTGAAAATGCAAGCGCCAAAAAAGTATAACTTAAAAAAAAAGCTCTGATTGAAAATTAATTTTCCGGAACTGAACGAAAAGCACCGCATACGGTTTGTTGATGCCATTATTAAATCTCATTACGGCCGGATCATTCAATTAAGCGACTGTCCCCATAACGGATTAAAATGATAATGATTGTACAAGAACAATTATTGACTCTCTCGATTAACTAGTCGTAATTTTGAAGTTAAATTAGTTAAAGTGCAAAAGTAAACCTAATAGACATACGAATTTTCAGATAGGGCATTGCATTCACGAGAGTCAGAAAGCAGATTTATTGCTCTTATCACCTCGGATTCTTAAGCCTGAAATTATGTTTATTAATTTTCAAACGATTTTTGATCCATGAAGGCGTCGGGAATCGCTAAGTGACTTATATTTAATCACGTATACGTAGATATACCTATATTTTGTTGTCATATGAGGTAACATAATAAAAGGCAGGAACTGAGGTAGTGAGGTTACTTTAGCAATCCTCGATGTTTTTAACGAACAAAAATAATTTGAAAATCAAATTGTATTGTTTGAGACGTTTTGAATGTTTAGATTTTTTCATAACAGTAAGAATTGACTGGAAGCCCTCTTCTGCGGTTACCGTCTAACCACTCATACTCTAGGTAGCTGGTGCAAGATGACAAGTTTTAGTCCTAGTCCCCGCGCGCCGGTCTGCACCCACGTGAAATTCCCGCGCGCTAGTCTTCAATCCCGCAAAATTGCGTAATGTCACTTTGATGCTGTGAATCGACATTTATGACTCTATTAAAACGCTGCTGTCAAATTAATTTACTCTATGGTTTTTTAATATTATGTTAAGACTATTATTATACTACTGAAAAAATGGCCTAAAATATTAATTTTTGTGATGCAAAGATTTTTTAATAGTTTCTAAAAATATGATTTCAGTATCAGTCACCTATCTAAACCTATGAAATTGTAGTATCAATCCGTCAGTCTATTCGCGTTAATCTCTAAAACAACTGAAACCGATTTGATACGAAAAATACGTTGTAAGAAGCGATATAGGTTTTGTTTGTTGTTTGTTGTTTGTTTTGCAGTGAAATGAGTTTCACTGTAAAACATGTCTGTTACAGGAAATTGCTTAACAAGTAGAAAAACATTACGGATTTCGAAGCAGAGATATTGGTGCGGAATTTCGCGGCGGCAATCTTCATCGGCTGTTGTCTCCCGAACTGTTTATACGCCGGGGGCTAAAAACACCCTCTTTCCCCTAAACGGTGGCTGCTACAAGGTAATTTAGATTCTATCTCGGGCGAGCTCTAGACTAACATCGCATCTGTTCGGTCCCCGAGTGTTAATAACGTCGTTCAAACAAACAACTCTTGAGAGATGCGTGATTGCTTTGGAATTATTAACAATTTTACCTATACAGAGAGTACACGCTGTGTGAGGTGTTGGCGTTTCGACGTATAAGTCGTTCTCATAAACTGTTAAGTGTGATTTTTATCCGTCAGTCTAAACCTAATAATTTTGTTACATACATACAAACTCTACGTACATTATTGACACCTTACTAGTTTTGTCCCCGAAAATTTACATAAAAACAAGCGCAACTAATTAAATGTTATCGAAGTTTTCTGGAAGGCACTGAAACGTTCGAACCGTCGAATGTATAACACATCTTATTATATGACACCATCTAAAGCCTTTGCAAGCCGTCAGAGGGTATCAATCCAGTGGAGTCGACAGTTCCTAGTGTCTATAATTTATCAATATTACAATAACGTGAGCGTTTAATAACTGAATATCGAGATTACTGGATTCATTTCTCTGTAATCTGTTGGAAAGTAAAGAAAGTACATCGTCACTGTGTCATCATTTTGTATTCTAAATAGTTTATGTTTGATTGTCCATCAGTCCTGTCTGTGTGTTGGATACTTTATTATTCTCATAAAATTCTTAGCACTCAATTCACTCACCTATACCGCTCAAAGACGAAGGGTCAAATGCACATAAATCGTCTCAGTCAGTCAAACGTGAGCAGGCCGTGTACACAGTTCGTCGAAGCACTTCATCAATTTTGAGACAGGCTCTCTGTCTATTTCGTCAGAATGGAGATAAACGAGCGACGGAATAGTGTCGGGGATCAAACCCAATTTGCGAGTCGCAAATTGAAGAGGGTACGAAACGACATGTCCGATATGCGCGGAACACATCGCGGGAATTTGCATACTTGCTTGTCTTTGATGTTATTGGTAAATAGGCCGTTAGTGCACGGACGGGTTCGGCGGACGATCCTGTTCAAAGATGCTGACTGTGCTTTTACAAAAGAATTCTTGACAAGATATTCAAAAACGCCTGTTTTATGTAGCAACGACTTAACGACAATGCGGCGTGGGGTAAGAGGGAAGCGCTGGATCGCTAAACGCTTTCTTTGCTTCTGTTTCGCGAGCCACGTTGTCTTAGCATGATTCATAGACCTGATAATAACTTGGAGGCGGCAAATAATTAAATTTTGATTACAAACATTTACTTGTCTTTTTGGTTCTAATACATACTTCCAAACCAGTGATAATTCAGTATTTTTTTTTTCAAAGATATTACGTAACATAAAATGTTTGTGTGTACTCAAAATTCGAATAACGCCAAAAAAATTAATATTGTCGTGATAACCTAAGCGCAGCGAACTTGCTTCTAGCTTATAGTCTAGGAGGTCACGACAGATCTGGTAACAATATCCAAAGTGGCCTAGTCTAGCCTAGTCCGGGTGGACATGATAGAGGGCAACTCTCTGATACCAAATATGTAAGTCTGCCTGCGCAGAGTGGTTTCGTTAACTGTTTATGGCGCTTGAAAAACTAGTTATCGTGACCAAAAAACACGATAAGCAAAATGGCTGAATTAAATACAGAATTTAGTACTAGTTGCTTGTTTAACATAATATTGTATAAAAATTGAATAACATAAAAAACTGACCAAATATTCGGTTGCGTTGTTAAGCAATCCTCGTTCAAAGATGCTTTAATGTGACCAAAAAAAACAACCATAGGGTAAGTAACTGAATTTGATACAGAAAGTACTAATTGCACGTTAATGAAAACCATAAAAACTTACCAAATATTCTGTTGCTTTAATCAGCAACCCTCGTTTAAAGATGCTGTAATGATAAAAATAACGATAAAGTGGCTGAATTTGATTAGGTTTAGTCAGCAACGAAACCGAACATTTGGTCAGTTTTTACGTTATTCATTAACATGCAACTACTACGTATATCTCTATATAATTCAGCCACTTATAGTTTTTTTTCGGCCACAATAAGGCATCTTTGAACGAAGATTGCTGAATATTTGGTCAGTTTTTATGGTTTTCATTAACATGCCACTAATACATAATTCTATAACAAATTCAGTCATTTTGCTTATCGTGTTTTTTTTCGTCACTTTAATTAGTTTTTCAAGCGCCATATAGAGTTAACGCAAGCACGCTGTGCAGGCAGACCAATTATTTTTTCTAACTTAAGTACATAACCACCACTGACTCCGTACCTCGTAGAGCACGTTAAGCCATCGGTCCCGGATGCTATCAGCAGATGGCAGTTGTTAAAATTCACCAACCCGCACTGGAGCAGCGTGGTAGAATAAACTCCAAACTCCCTTACCTGAGAGGACCCATGCAATGAGGCATAAAGGACTGGTGGAATCGGAAGTGGAAATATTGTATAACGGGTGTGTGTACACACAAAAATAATAATTTAATTTGTTTTCGAATAAGAACCAGTTATAGGAACCTCGATGACATTGTTGTCCATCTGTGTCTTTCAGTTCAAAAATACGTTATTATGTTATCGTGTTGTATTCATTACAGGAAGAGCATTATGTACCTACCTATAGGTTACAGTGTGAATTGTTTTTGTATGTCAAAAAAGAACCGTACACAAAATAAAATAAAAATAACCCTTATAAACCAGAAACAATATGTTACAGATATAATTATTTACTGCACTTTCTTCATTTCGTATTTTTTTTTCTCACTATTCAGTTTTTTCTTTTGGTTTTTGAGACGTTTGATATATCCTCTCCCTTTTCTGTCTTCATTATTTCGTTTCCCTTTTCGATGTTTTGTTCTTTTTTTTTTCAAATAACAGCCAACTGTTATTTGAAACTTTTTCTTTCGTATTTTCTCTTTGTCATTTTTTTACAATTTGGCACGTGGTCACATATATCTCGTTAAAACATTAAATTTGAATACCAACACGGTAGGTCTGCGCTTGATCGTTTTGTTAATATAAGCTTTTTAAAATTTGGTGATGTGATCACATAGATCTTGTAAAAACCTTAAGTTTTACATATCAGAACCTTCTTCTTTTTCGCTTTTATCAATTAACCTTTGGATTTCCTTTTGTTTCCCATCTTGAATACTAAATCATAGAAGAAAATAAATATATAGTATATATTAAATTTTATTGTATAATGAAGCTACTCTATAATTTGTAAAGTGTGAAGTATAGAAAACTGTTTAGAATAACAAAACTCTTAAATATTATGACAAGTTTTTATACTGAAATGAACGCAGTTGTTGTTCAAAATTTTGTGTGCCATGTTTTCCAAAGCGCATCCACAAATCTACGTCAGAATAACTGCAGTAAATTCTCGATGGAATTTGCTAACTGCTGTAAATTTGTCGCATCTAAACTACCATAACATCTACCTTCATAAAGTACCTGTTGTCTTTGCACTTTATACTTTAAGACATCATCAGGAAAATAATAATTCGGCGTAAATCCTACGTCCAAACTGCCCGAAAGCTGCGGGTGCACTGAGCGAAACTGAGCTTCGAGCGTATTTCGGTCGCGGAGGCACTATATATTTTATTTATATCTTTTTTAATTTTAAAGATAACCACTTGATACTACTAAATTCACTAGAAAATCATAACATCTTCTTAAAAAATTTTTTTTTAATATTTATAACAGTTATGGCAAGATATCAGCATTGAAAGATAAGAATGGGTTTTGAAATTTTTTTTTTTAAATATGATAACATTTGTTTTTCCTAACAATACTTATAATTTCAATGCAGGAAGAATGAAAAAACAACAAATGTTTTTTTTTTCAGATTTTCATATCCGAATACTTTTGAGTTAGCAGCTTTTTAAATCGAGGGCCTGACAATGGTCTCAGCCTTAAAATAAGATCTCGCAGTAAATTCGTAGAAAAAACTTGTAGTGAAATCATTGCTTTTCTAATAAATATAATATATATTTATCGTTTTCATTATCCAGAATATTTTACCTCTAACGTATTTTAACTTGAGCTAAGACTTTGCATTTGGAAATGAAAACACGAGCACAGATTGAAAATTTTTAATTTTTATTGCTTAGGTACGTTAACACTAATAACATACTGATGTTCACTATCCAGTTTCATTTGGAGATCACTTTTCCTTGATTGATACTGTTCGGCGAGCTAACTGAGTCAGTTTATATGCCCTACAATAGAAGAATAAGTAATTACCGGTTGAAGAATCGCCAAAACAAATATTCTATCTACGTTTGGATTTCGTTCTTACTTGAACCTCCTATATAGTTAGAAAATCTGCCCTTCATTTGTATTACCAATTTTAACCTCCAGACCTGGATCCTCTTATGCAGAAGTGTCAACAAAACTATTCACGCCCATTCGAAATTATTTGATAACCACCATGGCCTACTATATTTTTAGTACTTACCATTTAGTACGTACCATTGCAATTTAGTAATAAAAGATATCATCAATTTTACTATCATGGAAACAGAAATAAAATTAAATTATCGTATGTATTGCGTATGTAAACAGAAGTGTCAAAATACAAAACGCTTCTTTTATTTACAAGGTTTTTCTTCCATCGTAAAATACGACTGAACTTCTTTTTACAGTGACATAAATTCGTTGTAGTGCTCCCTGACGTTGGATGTTTCTATATCCCTATAGAATTTGAATTCAGCGTACTGGCCCCCGGCGTGCAATATGTAGCAGGTAATATTGTAAACTGAGCAATGAAATGACTCACAATGAAAATGTCGCTACAACGAATGAATTTCGAAATAGAATTTTTAGTGCCCCCCTTTATAGTAACATCATGCATGCAAATTGAAATTTTGATATGATTTACCGTATTATATTTAAAGTCTAGACAACGACTTCGCTCGCGTAAAGTGTCATATTAACACATATTCAGGATGCAACCCTTGTAAGGATAATGCCTATAGGTGGTACCCATCGCGTAAACAAATTTGACAGCAGCGTTTGGTTTTAAGAGTCAGAAATGTCACTTCACAGTATCGAAAATTTTGAATGCGATTTCGCAGGGGTGAAGACCAGCACACGGGGACGTCGCGGACTGAAACTCGCCATATTACACCAGCTAGTTAGAGTATGAGTAGTTACACGGTAAACGCAGAAGAGGGCTTCTAGTCAATGTGTAATTTTATTGTGGTAGCAAAAAGTTTCGTTCATGAATATTAAAATATGTTTATTATTAATTTCTATATTTCGACATGAATATGGATTCTGAATAATATATTTTCTGACTAAAAGTTGAGCAAAGCATTCATTTTAATATCTAATCTAGTTTTAGTATGGAGATTGATTAAGGTACTTGCAGACTTTATCTTGGTAGAATAGAATAGAATATAACTGCCATAAAATTTACAACATGCGACTACTAAAGCTTACTCAAAAATCTATACGGATTTTATGTTAGATATTTACAATTTTTGAAGATTATTTCATGTAGATTTTAATTTTCTATAGGATCTCTGCGTTCGTTCGTTCGTTTGTTTGTTCGTTTGTTTGAACGCGCAAATCTCAGGAACTACTGGTCCGAATTGAGATTTTTTTTTCTGTTGGACAGTCCATTTATTGAGGAAATCTATAGGCTATATTTTTTGTTTGTTTGTTTGTTTGTTTGTTTGTTTGTTCGTTCGTTCGTTCGTTCGTTCGTTTGTTTGTTTGTTTGTTTGTTTGTTTGTTTGTTTGTTTGTTTGTTTGTTTGTTTGTTTGTTTGTTTGTTTGTTTGTTTGTTTGTTTGTTTGTTTGTTTGTTTGTTTGTTTGTTTGTTTGTTTGTTTGTTTGTTTGAACACGCTAATCTCAGAAAGAACCCACTCGAATTGAAAAATTAGATAATCCATTTATCGAGGAAGGCTATAGGCTATTATTATATCACGCTACGACCGATAGGAGTGGAGCATAAATGAAAAATGTTGCAAAAACGGGAAAAATTATTCCTTTTGAAAGCTTGCGTTACGGGCGTTGCGTAAACGGTTGATGTTAAGCAAAAATCATGTATTACGGAATTGTTTCCCTTTAAAAGTTCGAACCAAAAATCAGTACCAGCATATGTGTATCTTTTAAGATTGACTTACTATAACCTTTTTTATGGCAATCTAATTTGTTGCTAGACGCGCCAGAGAACGGGTGCATTGTACTAATGCGTGGAACGGGAAGAGAAACGTTTCCGTAGTTCACCCGGGCGACGCCGGGTACGACTGCTAGTACTCTAATTAACAAGTTTGGTGTCTCGTGTAAATAACACTGTACTATTCGTTTTCAGTATTGAAATTTCATTTTGTGTCACTACTTGGTTCATTTTGTAAAAGAGCGTGGCCATTATATTAAATACACTGCTATAGAGATAGTTGGTTCCCGATGGTTCGTAAAAACGGTTCGTTTTTACGAACCATGAATCGATTTTTAAATTTTCTCGGACTATCTGCAATATACCTACGCGATTTCCCAGAGGTGGTAAAATATTTTATTACCCTTTTGCGGGGCGGTCATCGTTATGTATCAACATTTTCATGAGTTTTATTCAAAATTCATCACGCAAACTTCATGTTCCTTTGGAATATTATTTGTATGAGTATTTGATTTATATTCATCATTACGAGTATAATTGCGTTCTTAATATAATAATAATAATACCTGGGACATCCCACACAGCGCCATCTAGTTCCAAACTAAACAAAGCTTGTATTATGCACTGAGAAAAGTACTATTGATGCTAGAGTTATTAATGATTTAGATCATCATAAATACGAAGAACCCGAGGAAAAAAAAAACTACGCATCATCATAAATTACGTTACAAGCACCATAATTTCCGCTGACGCATAGTTTTTTCCTCTTCATACCTATTCCTCGTTTTTTATTATGGGGTTCATCCATTGCTCGACTGATGATGAACCCTTTTCTCAGGGTGGGTACCAGACAACCGGTATATATACTTAAATATTTTTTATAATATATGTATATATTAGATATTTTACACCCAGACACGGAACAAATAGACATGTTCATGCACACAAATATTTGTACCGGGCGGGAATCGAATCCGCGAACCTTGGCTCTGCAGTTAGGGTCACTACTCGGTCAATCGATTAGTCACATATTAAAATACTATTGACGTCTGATATTTTTTTTGTAGTGAAGTTCTTCGTCGGGAGGAGTGTTATATATGCGTGAAACGTAATTCATTTATGGACATAACTTAAAACATGGTTATTTGGTGCATGAGGTTTTGGATCTGAAATGAATAAGTATACGAAGAATCTTTTGTTGGTTAAGTGTATGAATATGCATGTGAATTTAGTTCCTCATGCGTTTTCGTTTATGAATTTGTGAGTGGGGTGAACATATCAAAAAACTCTACGATTTACATTCCGCCCCTAACAGTATTAGATGAAATTGTTTGTAATAACATCCAAAATGATCCCAAACATTTATATAGGAATCGATTAAAGTATGTATGATTTTTTTAAAATTTGTATGTACTAAATTGATTTTAAGTTTGAGTTGTAAAGAAGCTTATGTCGTCCTATTACGTCGAAACTGCGGACTCGCCACCAGCTTCCGCCCCTTTTTGCGATTCCAAATCTGCTGGCACCAAGATAAATCGCCGTCGAACCTAACTAATGCCGACAATCACTCCAACGATATGAATATGAATTCAACGTTGTAGAAGTTATCTTTGTTGATGTTCTCCTTGATTTATCTTAACAAATAGCCATGTTTTTGAAATCAAAATTAAGTGTTTTTTGTTTACCTGTACATTGTATTTTCTTTTACTTTTAGATAATCACAGAGGTGCCAACTGAACTTATTAGTCGTGTGTATACGTATTTTTGTCTGTGACAGAATGCCTAACTTTAAAGAATTTAGTAAATATTTTGTAGTTATTAATACCGCTTATACCGTGTGGACATATATAGCACCTCATGATTATTCACAACGGCGTGATGGAAAAAAAAGCCCGAGTGGGTTGGTGCCGACAAATGTGACTACATTTTAAACATTGGACATCAAGACATCTTTCTGAAATGACTAAGCGCAACGAAAGATGGATAAATCAGTTTGATCCTTGAAAGCAAGAAACTTTGTCGGCATGAGTGTTTTCAGATGGCCAGCTGCCAACAAACTTGCAAAGGCCTCGGAACATTAGAAAAAAAATGATGTACATTTTTTTTTCAGGGTGTAGATATCTTGCAAGATCTATGCTAGAAAATTGTAGATCAGTTAACGCACAATGGTAGAAGACGGTCACATTACAAAAAGCTTCCAAAGCTGTCTAGAAAAAACTACTAAAGTTCGAGCTTAGGGAAATCAAGCTGCACCACGACAACACGTCTTCACACTTCCCTCAGAACAAAGGTGTTTTTATTCAAGAATCTTTATTGAAACCCTGCCTCATCCACATTACAGCCCCGACTCATCTCTCCCTATGATTTCTTTTTATTCCAAATCGTCAAGGATAAAATAAAAATAAAGTTTTTTTTTTCAAATGACTAAAAACCGGTGGCTGCCTACGAATCAGGTATTTATGACCTAACGGAGGAAAACAGAAATAAATGTTTCTAGAGTTGGTTTAAGCAGACCGAAATTCGCATAGGGAATAATGGCGATTACTTGGATTTATATAACGCGGATTATTAAGACATAGGTTTCGCTTACACTTCGGGTATCTCAAAACTTATCACGTAGATATAGGTTTATCTACAAGTCTAGTATTTATTACACATCTGTAATAACGATACGATAGCTACATAATCGCTACATGAGTCGTGATAGCCTAAAGCGCAACGAACCTGTCTGAAATTTATAGGGCCATAGGGCCATGATTCGAATCCGGGCGTGTACCAATGAATTTTTCTGACTTAAGTACATAACTATCACTGACTCTGTACCTCGGAGAGCACGTTAAGCAGTCGGTCCCGGACGCTGTCAATAGATGGCGGTCGTTACAATTCCCAACCCACAGTGGAGCAGCGTGGTGGATTTAAGCTTCAGGCCTCCCTCATCCCGGGGAGGCCTAAGCCCCTGCAGTGGGGTAAAAATGGGCTGATGAAGTGAAGAAGCTACGTAATCTACGCAAACTGACTGCGTTATCGGTATAGTTGTACACGAACCACCAGTTTTGTGAATGATCTTTATTTCAATAAAATTTGACCAATACATAGCTTTTTGTTTTGATTATTGTGAAAACCGATGATCGATCTATAAGTATTGAGTATATCTATGGAAGTGACAAATAACTTTCTTAGTGCATCGTCCGAACCTGTCCAACTATCAATTTGGTAATTGATAGTGATAATATTCTAAAACCACCATCCTATTCGAGAGCTTATAAACTATTTATTTATTTATTCAAAAAACATACAGTGAGCATAAAATAAAACATATATATTTATAGAATATATACAAAACAATTTCCACAATTAATTTACACATTAGTACAAACAACAAAATTAGCATTAAAATAAAAATAACTTACAACAATACTAAATATTAATAGGATTTAAATACATTGGTACATATAATAAACAACAATCAGATATATACACGAATCTGAGCAATTACAATAAGTAACTTAAAAAAATTCCAAATTACAGAAGAGATATGATTGCGTTCCTGAAGCAGCTCTGGTTTAAAAAGAAAATGTCGGCCTCAAGAAAGCGCACATTGTAGTTGTAACAAACACGAGTAATCAAGGTTTCCAGCGTACCTGGTTCTATGAACTTCAATGTAAAATACATTCCGATTCCGAGTACGACTGTAATATAAGATTGGTATATAGCTCAATAAGAATTCAGTCAGTTTTTTTATTAAAAAAATTATATAAATTAGCTATACACCGTATAGTTAACTTATATAGTGTAGTGATAGCCTGAGCGCAGCAAACCTGTTTTGAATTTAGAAAGCCGTGCGGCTGTGTTTCGAATACGAGCGGGTACCGATGAGTTTTTCTGACTTAAACACATAACTATAACTGACTCCGTGCCCCGCACGTTAAGCTGTCGGTCCCGGGTGTCATCAACAGATGGCAGTCGTTAAAATCCATCAACCCGCACAGGTGTAGCGTGGTGGATTATACTTCAAATCTCCCTCACCCCGAGGGGAGGCCTAAGCTCCTGTAGTAGGGCATAATGGGCTGGTGGAATGGAAAATAATACAGCGTATAGCCTTAGTAACCGAGTTTTCTATATACGGTCTTCATAATTGCACAACAAAAAGGTTTCATAGGTCTTACGGGACGAATTGAAGTCGAACCAACTCGCAATATGGCGACCGTAATGGCGTATTTGTGTTCGCAGGAGTGCAAATGAAAGTGCTAGTTGAATACATAATATAGATAAGGTTGAACCTTGATATTTACATAAGAGGTTGCGGTATGCCTGTAAGCTGTACAATGCTTCATGGACTAGAATACTAAGTTTGGCCTGTTCAATTCTCTGTTTGTTTCATTTCATAATTTACATTTATAGGGTCATGTATTTTATCACGTAGGGTCGCACTGAAACTAGGTGATTTGCCAATAAATAAAAATGTAACTCTTTTATAACTCACACACATTTGTGGTGATTTTTAATAATAACCTATTTAGTTAGTTATTTTTTGAATTAGATACATTATTTGACTACCGATTGGCCGAGTGGTTAGAGACTAAGAGCTAAAGCTCTTAGTCTCTAACCACTTTAGCTTTAGCTTAAAGGTCGCGGGTTCGATTCCCGCATAGGACAAATATTTGTGTGCATGAACCATGAACATGTTTATTTCGTTCCGGGTTTGGGTGTAATATATTTTTATATGTATATATTATTTGAAAAAAAGAATATTTAGGTAGGTATATCAGTTGTTTAGTGGTTGTTATAACACAACCATAATACTTGCTTACTTTGGAACTAGATGGCGCTGTGTGGGAAAAAATCTTAACCTCTCTGATCGTAATATGAAATTCGTTCTAAGAACATAAACGCAAACGACCAATCGGTCGAGTGGTTAAACATCCTAACTGCAGAACAGAAGATTGCAGTAGATTCGATTTCCGCCCGAGTGTTTAGATTTTTTTGTAATTTAACCCTTTAGAAGGTCAAAGAGGGGATAAAAGTTTGTAGATACGGGAAACACGTTTTCAAGCTTTTATCGAGCTTGACTCTGTATATTTGTTATATTTGAATATATTTGAATTTTGGATCAGATCCATCGAACCCATTGATTTAAAATTTGGAATATATAACTTCGATGACAATACAATAATCTGATGACCAGGCAGGAAGTCGAATGGAGTTGCAATTTTATAGATATGTATAATTTGAATGACAATTGATAGATAGTTACCATCGGGCTGATCTGATGATGGAGCTGGAAGGTGGATAACAGAATCCTTCAATGGGTAGCCATTGAAGGATTCTGTTATCCACCGTAAACTCACCGCGTATGGGCTCATTTGATTTGTCTTCACAAGCACTTTTCATAACACACGGTGACAAAGCTCTGATGAAAAAGCTGAAAGATGGATTACAGAACCCTTCATCGGCTTCTTGTAACCCCACTGTGGTACTCTTAGCCGAATTCAGTAAAATAGCATGAGGAAAATCAAGTCTCAAGGTAGGGTACGTGCATAAGAACTGGATAGCAAGGGGTAACAAACAGTGTGCGACTTTCGTATCAACTTTTAGGCACGTTTAGGTATATTATCATACTAAAAAGTCTAAAATAAAATATATTAAAAAAAATCTTTTTAGATCCAAGCTTTTATTTAAAAAACAATGAACTAAAAATTAAGAATTAAGAATCATCGGAGTTCAAAGCTCAAAATTATACTATTAAACGTCACATGCAATAAATACTAGTTTGAATTAATTCCATTTGAAAAAAAAACCTCAAGCTTTTGAAATATATATTACATTTATGAATAGCGGTGCTTTAAGATTTAAACGCTGATGATTATTTCTTAATTAGTTCATTATTTTATATAAAAACTTGTTTTATAAAGTTTTATAAATATCTATATTTTAATGTTTAAACCGTGAAAAATGGTATTTAACCTTTTAGTTGGAAGTTAAGAAAGCCCTGTATTATCATTTATAAAACTTTAATTTTTTAAGGGGGTACAATTCCAATCAACCTTTATGGCGGATGTGAACATAGGCACAAGTCGCGTCGCAGTAACCAGTTTTAGGTGTAACGAGACGTAATGGAGCGAAGGGCAAATGACTGAGCCTGCGCAAGCATGCATAAAGCGTTGTATTCCGATCCGCCATAAAGTTTGATTGGAACTATAAAATATTTAAAAAAATAAAAACCGACTTCAAAACCATAAACTAAAAAATTAAAAATAAAATTTTTACTTTAAAAAAAGGAGGATTAATAGGCGGCATATAGTTAATGAAGTCGGTGCCTACTCACTCAGACACTTTAAATTGTGTTCTATATTAGTTATAGTTATAAATATATCATTGTTGTAATTGTTATTACCTGGTAAGTACCCATTTCAAGTGTTCGAGTTGGCACCGACTTAATTGACTATATGCCGCCTGTTAATATTCCTTTCTTTAAAGTAAAAATTTTATTTTTAACTTTTTAGTTTATGTTTTTGAAGGTTTTTTTTTTTAATTATTTTATTTTACAATTTTTAGTTGAACGCATCTGTAACTTATTTGTATTTAGTATAAATGAGGCTTTTAAACGCGCTACTCAAATGAGACAGCATCGCGATTACGCAACGTAAATTCAGTGTCAAATTGACGCATGAGCATGCCTAGTAGGTAGTGGTATTCCTATGTAAAACTTCAATCTTAATTATTATTTTTGTGCGAACTGAACATTTTGGCATATTGAACCGTATGAAGGAAGCCCAACAAAAGATAACTGCTGTAAATCGTTGAGGAATTCCCTCGACTGTTTATGGTCTTCATCATCAGACCTGTAATGGCACTTATAACCCATATGAGTGCAAAGTTCTATTCAATAGAAATGAATTAAGCCCAAACACCAGGTAATTGCTGTAAATCGTTAAGGAATTCCTTCGACTGTGTATGGTCTCCATCATCAGACCTGTAATGGTACTTATAACCCATATGGGTGCAAAGATCTCATCAATAGAAATTAATTAAGTCCAAACCCCAGGTAATCGCTGTAAATCGTTGAAAAGTTCCCTCGATTGTGTATGGTCTCCATCATCAGACCTGTTATGGCACTTATAATCGATATAGGTGCAAAGATCTCATCAATAGAAATGAATCAAGTCCAAACTCCAGGTAACTGCTATAAATCGTTGAGGAGTTCCCTCGACTGTCTTTCAGCTCCATCATCAGATCGACTCCCAACCTTCATTAAATAGTTCTAGTAGTAGTACTTTATAAAAATATTTAAAATACGATACTTTAAAATACGATTTTCGAAGGTTGCCCTCGATTTCTCTAGGATGCCATCATCAGATCCTGGTTTCTTTATCATGGTACCACTCCTGAGATATCTTCTTTCCCCCAAAAAAAAAATGATCATCCAATTCGATTCATAAAGAACGAAGTTATCCCTGAACACACATGAAAAAAAAAAAAACATATATACGGTCGAATTAAGAAACCTTCTTTTTTGAAGTCGTTTAATAAAATTGTTATTTAACCTTTTCGTTGGTAATTAAAATTTAAATGTTTTAGTGTTTATGTAAAGTTGCGAAATAACCCTCTTTAAATGCTAATATCCAAGTGAAATGCGAGTGAAGCTGTGGACGGTCCCTTGTTTTAAATAAGTTGGTTTGAAAACTATCATAATAAATCCAATCGCATGAAGTCATTTCTACATTCCACGAATTTCATGTACTACATGCAATACAATTACAAGGAATACGCAGTTTCTCATAAACCCTCCGTACCGACAATCATAAACCGAAACATCGTAAAAGGAATAAAAACTAACAGAAAAGAGCACGTAACGAGCGGGGATGGGCTGTAACAAATCGGCTATCATCGCTCAGCGTTATGGGCGCTGGACGGCGCCTGTAGATAAGTCGCCCACTCATTGTATGGGGATTGCGATACGTGGCTCCTTCGATTTATTATAAATCGAGGTCCGCACATAAGCTCAGACCTTATTAGCCGCTATAATAGCCTGCGATCAGACCGATCTGGCCCGAAAAAAGGATACACATTGTGTTCGCCCTATTCAGGCTCGAACGCCGAGACGGCCGCATTTTTCTTTTGACAATTGTTATTTTTCTTTATTATTTATTTATTCTTCCGAAATATTTGATCATGTTCTCATTGCAGTGCTTCTAATAGCTATAAAATTTTATCTTTCAGTAAAAAAATATTAAATATGGTATCAAGGATGGGCAACCAGTCCGTTATGAAGGAGATAATGCATCGCAAAATGTCTTGACATTCGCACGAACATAGATATTGCAGACATAAGTACGAAACTACTAAATACATGTCATACAAAAAGGTTTAACAACACACCATTTTCACAGGTACAAATGAAACATCTTGTAAATCTATACCTATGCTTAAATTGATATGAAAATTTTGAGTAAATAATTTTTATGTAGTAGGTAAGTTGTTGCGTATTCCATATTAATTTGTTAAAACTAAAATGAAATGACGAGCCATATATTAAGGATCATGAACGGCGGAGGTGTAACGCAAAAGTCAACGAGAAAACCTGGACACCTGTGGTTTGAACGCGCGTCGAGAGTGTTGTGTAGGTACTGTAAATCATAGCAATATATACTATGATTTTTTTAATCTGACTCAAATTTCATCATCCAGAAATTGAACCCATTTTTTTATATAAGTAGACTTACATAGTAACCACCAGATCGATTTAACGTATTAGTCCTCGGTGAAATTAAGCGACACATTTTTTATGCATTTTCACTTTACGAATATTTTTCTTTTCTAGTGGAAACTTAAAGAAATTTTTGAATCACTGTTTAGGTTTTCCTGTACCTATACGTTAATAGACTCAGTAGTTTCGGAAAAAAGAGGGGAACGCTCGGTTTTTGTATATTTTCTATAATATCTTTTAAACTTTGCATTTAAAATTTACAAAAAAAGGCTATTTGCATTTGTCATGTTGACCACAAACCGGCGAACGTAGTGTGGGACAGCTGGGACGGGGAGTGTGGCGTGCCTGAGAGAGGCCTAAGTCAAGCAGTGGGCGAATGTGGGCTGATGGAATGGAATGGAATTCGTCATATTGAGCACTTTTATTTAATATGTTACATGATAGTCGTTAATTATTGTATTTTGGAATTTTCTTATCTGCCCTCAAAATGTACCCTTTTAACAAAAATCCATTTATTCCTTAAGTTTTTCTGTATGAAATAAGTGAAGCCGTATATTTTATATGTACCGTACTTCAACTTATTTCGTTCACTAAAAACTTTGTTCATTCTCTTTAATAATTAAAACGAAACACAGTCTTTTATCAAATTTTTGTTACGCTAGAAACGAAATGCAATAATAAGTTTAATGCAGTTGATTTTATTTTACTGGAAAATTCGATTGGACTTCCGTAACGTTTAACCGGTAATACCCGTTTAATTGAAATAATGTGCGCTGTTCTACAATCAGGTGTAATTTAAAACAAAATGTTGTTTCTCTTTTTTATATAAAAGCTCATTTCTGTTTCGTATAACATTAAAAGAAAAACTGCAAACATTTCTAATTTATCTATGAACTTATACGACAAAAGGACGTTCACATTTTCTACAATTTTATTTTACGATTTCTAGAAAAAAATAGTCTTTCCATCTTCTATCAAGATTTTCAACTTATAACGCTATTATTGTTAATTTTTTTTTCTTTTTTCGTGAAGCAAGAGGTTAAGGAAATCTTCTAATGTATATAAAGCTATATTGGTTTAATATTTTAAGTAAGTATAACTCACCTACCTCAGTATATGGTATGCCAAAATTAAAAAAAAAAATGTTTTCTGTATTACAAAAAGACAAATGAGGTATTGTCTGAAGAGTAGGTATTCAATGAGTACCCCGTTTATTTAAGAAAATTCAACTTCAAATTAGGATTGATTTTAATTTTAAACTATATTCTTCTGAAAGTTTAAAATAGGTGAATTTTAAGTAAAGCTCACAATGATACAACAACAGTTCATTGACTTCATAGAAATATCATCAAATGTTACGTTGTACATTAAATACTAATTAATACCTATATAGAAGTGCGTGACAAATATAAGAGGGTTAACACTGGATAGCACTAAAACACGAAACCTTTTCCACTTTTACAGCTTTGTATTGCTTTCAGCATTTTGTAAATAGGTCGTTTTAGTGTAACAGCGTTCGTACCCTCTTTTTGTATTTACTCCCCAAACTATACTTAAAAGATTATAAATTATGGGAAAAATGGGAAAAAACAAGGGTGGAAGCTAGAGGTAGAGAGGCACTTCCAATGCAAGATCAATGCTTCAAGATAATTTTGAAGAAGGTAGAAAATAAAGCACAATTATAATATTGTGAGACTCATCTACTCTAAAAAAGGCAAAGTATGAAAGTTTGGATTTAGGAGGTAATCTTCAAAACTATTTAATCGATTTCGAAAAAAAATCACTTGTATATAGAGTATACCCGCATTAGATTCTGCCCGATTCTGACTGAACCGATTTTGACGGGAATTACATTAGCACATAAAGGACTTTTTATAAGAGTGATCGTATAATATATAAAACGCCTTATAATTAGTGAACGTAAACGAAATACAAAATAACTCTAATAAAGCTGCGAGTGTGATATTCCACAGGATCAAACATAAATTATAGTCATTGGGTAGCGGTGTGTTCAGTCTATGAACAAGCCCGTATCCTAACGTCTTTAAGGGCTTTTCATACAAAAAAAAGATTTCGGCCCGTGTTTAATCCTCGCTGTATTTCTGTATCAATATTTACATAAAAAATATATGTAATAGGAGAAATACTGTCAACAGGGCGGTATGTTTTTGTTTTTGGATATCTTGTTTAGTTGTTTTAGAATAAATTAGATTTTTATAGGTATTTTTGGGAATTTGCTCTTTTCATCTCTTTTACTCAGCTACAGGTAAGGGAAAAGGGATCGAAACGGAGATAGCGATGCCAATTTTCAAAGCCACGGAAAAAAGTCTGACCTCTTAAACCAAAGCATTGGGAACCCATCGCAACATCAAGGACAACCGAAGGACCATCCTGGAAGGTTGGAAGGACCAAGGAAGCGACCATCGGATGTATAGCGGATCTAAGAACCTGGCAAAAGCCGATTATAATATATAAAGACTGGGGACATATTATATACCTACCTACTGTGAGTTACGGAATATTTTTCGGAACGCATGCAACAAAACACAAAAAACAATCATTTTATGCCAAGATATATTAATGAGACCAGTGCTAGAAATACTTAGTATCATAACACAGTGCAGGTCAAAAGTAAAATTCTATAAATTAATCCATGTTACGGGCGGAAAATCTGTCTCAAGGAAAATGCTAAACTTTGTTTCGTTAAGGTCTTTTTCAGCCGACGCGCTTTTTACGATTATAATAAAGTTAATCTCTCTTTTCGTAGTCATTAATTCCTATATAAAATGATACTAAAGACAGGGAACAAAAAATATAACTTGTTTTCTTTTTTAGTCTAAATTTGTTACAACACGATACAATGGCAATAAGTCACTAAAATTAATGTTAACTAACGTAAATTATGTCATAGTTGAATAAATTCAACATTGCAAGCTATTATGAAATTATCGTGATTTTCAGTTCAGTGGTTTAATTGAATACAAGTATTAATATTAATTTCTAAGTAAAATTGAAAATAAATATTAAAGTTGGGTAGACCTCGCTTTCCACGTTCGAGACAACTGATAAAATGATCTTTATTTTAATAAGGTAAACACTATAGGATACTTTTGAAATCAATTTTAGTCGCATTCAAATGAATCGGTAACCAAACAACGATTTTCAACAACGCGTGACCATTTTTCGAATAAATTTTTTAATGCGTTATTAACCGACTTACCAAGAGAAACCCAAATTATCTATTAAGATATTTCGCAAATATTTTAAAAAGTAAATTTTTGTTAAAGCAGAAAGTCGTTTTTGACGAAACTATCACGTATATAATTTAAAAAAAAATTACTTACTCAAAAATCTTTTTTAGACAGAACATGCTTCTTCAAAAACAATGCTCGTATGTAAGGTATATATATACAAATTATCCCACGTATTATATTGGACATACAAACATAATATATTATCGCAAAATATTATTCATATTACTCTACAATATTAATATCCTAGCAAACTAAAACTGAAAATTAGCTGAACTCGAGTAGATTTTGAGGCTAAACACGACTACAATATACAAAACCTTTTTTGAATTTCCAATAAACATATACACTTCTAAAGATATACTTAAGCTTTTAAAGTGAGAAACATATTTATTATTTTGAGAATTGTCATACATATTTAACTTACGTGTGTATTAACTGCTAAATGCTATTAACATGTTGCTAAAATCTTTTTCTTTCTTTTCTGATTTCTTTTTTCAGTGTATTTTGATAGATATTATACTGATAGTGAACCGTGGATAAATAATAATAATACCTGATACATTTCACATAGCGCAATCTAGTCCCAAAACTAAGCAAAGCTTGTATTATAGGTACCAGTTAACTGATATATAATTATTTTTTTAATATTTAAAAAGGATGTCTTTATTTACATATAATTTAATATTCTTTATAATATATATAATATAGATATTTGACACCCAAACACTAAACCACTGCACATGTTCATGCTCACAAATATTTGTCCCAGGCGGGAATCGAATAACTTTGTATTTCGTTTGCTTCGCCCACAATGCCCGTCTCAATGCAACGCTTGAAAGGCAGGTTAGCAATCTTCAGTTTCCTTTGAAGGTGCCAAGCGGAGGACTCGACACAAGAGTTCTACGTACTTCTTGGCTGTGATACGGCACAACTTTCGCGACTGCACCGCTCTCAATCGATGCAATAATAAAAACCAAGTATGACTGCAACGTGGATGTTTACGATACCGTACTGCAGTAAAGTTTATTTCCGTGTAATAATTTTTTATTAATCATGCCATGCGGGTTACTTACCACATACTTCTTCGGACTATACATCCTCTAGAATCGTGCTCAATATTTTAATAAAGAAACTTATGATTAACGATTTTCGGGTGATCGCATAGAATAAGTTTATTGATAGATATCAATTAGATAAGTGTCTACATGAAAATAAATCAGAAAAGCTTTTGTGTAAAATACGGTCTAAAAATGCATTGTTACAATTTTGGGTGACTGGTAGGTACTTCAGGAATTTACAAAACGGTTATTTAAATATGTAGTGGCAATTCTGGTAAGTCGACTTATAAAATACCTGGACACGTCGTGGCCAGATCATAGCATTGATATTTTCATGAAATGTTCGCTTTCTGATTCACTCGAAAGGATAAGATAGGTTGGTGGTCTAATATTTCTAATTAAACTGATAAACTAACTAAATTGATAGATAAGGTTAGGTGCTACTGCACTAATACGAGGAGCGAAGCGGAGCGGAGCGACGAGCCACCCAAAAAATGAACATTGTAAAATCGAACACATTATAAAGTGATTAATTTTATGATCTTATGAACACATCATGAAATATTCAGTTCTAAGATATGGCCACGACATATTTATTACCACTGATTAATATTTTAAAATTTTCTATTTAGAAAATATTCGTTTTTTCATTAAAAATAAAACATTAATTTTATAAGGTTTTATAAAACAAAGACGCATATTTTACAGATTTTGTTAAGTATGAAGTATTTTATTTGATGATTATTTTCATTGTTTTCAGCAAATATTTACGTGCCTGTTTCGCTAAAGGTAATAAACGTATGTCAGGCTTTAAGGCCGAAGTTAAATAAATTTCAACCTCAAATCCCGAAATGTATGTTAGCAGATCTTCATTCCGTTATAGTATTTACGATTGAATACGATACGCATCTTAATTACGAACAAATACTTAAAATATAAACACAGTTAAATTTATAGTGAAATGAAATTTAAATTGGTAAATTCCTACCAGAAATATATCACATTCGATTATATCACTTGCAAAAATCGATTCGGTTCACTTTAGAAAATCAATTCCAGTTAACTTTATATCATTATATTGTTACATATATATTCTCGTTGAAAATTATTAGCACTTTTCTATCACCTTCTATCTTTTCTATCCTTTTAAAAATATGGTCAAAAGCAGGTGACGGTCATTGAATTTGAAGAGAGTCTACTGGAAAGCGCAAGATCATTTGACCCCTCAAATATACTAGTGAAAGGAACGAGATTGGTTCGCCTACAACGGAATTTTTAAAATAAGCTATGTTCAGGTGGATAAATTTTTGATTTTTGAACGATAGGTACCCAACTATAAACGAGAAATTGATATTATTTAAGAAAATAGTATTTTTAAGCCGAGTTATTTATTAGTAATACTTAAAATTAATTCAATTGAGATAAAATTTTGTTTTCATATTTAACAGCCTTTTCGATATAAAGTTCTTAATGTTTATTGATGTTGATTTACACTTCTTAATTATGATATTTTTCTGTTTAATTACTTATTAGATATATTATATTTAGAATAAATTTTCTTTCTAGTTAATAAGCAAGACGTTCCTTTCGACGAGTGATATTTTAGAGACTTCAATTGTCACATATGTACAATTTGTTTGGTCACATGTGTTGTATATTTCGTTCTTTCCTAGAAAGCAAAATAGGCATTTTGCTCCTGCTCCGCTGGTCAGTAATAACACTTTTCTGAGTTGGTGGAGCCTAATAATATGTTAACGGCAAAATGCGTCACAGAACGTTGCGTCTTTCACACAAACATTGATACATATTTTTTCTGTAAGCAAAATGCTTGGCAAGTTCATAGCTAAGTGCATTGTACGGCGATATCAATTCACTTATATTTACGTAAAATACGCTCTTTACTTTGACACAAGCGTAATTTT
Organism: Luffia ferchaultella; assembly: GCA_949709985.1. Lineage (NCBI taxonomy): Eukaryota > Metazoa > Arthropoda > Insecta > Lepidoptera > Psychidae > Luffia > Luffia ferchaultella. Next base: position 5,675,188 of record OX453249.1, on the reverse strand, counting down.
TTATGTCCACACCTCACCTTCGTCACTCGACTGTCGCTTCAAATCTGGCTGATATGTCACGTCGTTCTGACATATTGCCAAGGTCACAATTTTTTATATTCGTAGTTTCGGACATTCTAACGCTATCCATAAAGTTATATTAGTTATCGTTTGTTTTTCATAGACTTTTCGGAAACAGAAACGATGTCGATACATCGATATCGACGACGTGCACATCAACATATAATTTTACAGTATTGTAAGGTACAGATATATATATCTTTTTAAGTATAGCTTAGCAGATTATACTTTAAAAAATGTAGCAAAACTCTTAATACATTGTTACCGAAACAATAAATACGTTGTTAAGTTTTAACGCCAGACGTTCGCGGTCGTATTATTGTTGCACGCAGAACGCAATAAAATCCTGTAATCTAGCAAACTAAGGGAAAGTGCACGTAAAATGAGGCATTGAAAATTTATCGTCGGAAAATATTGCCAGTTTTCAAGCGTGGAAATGCTACGTCGCATCATAAGTTGCATTGCTGTACGCGGAATCGCAAAGAATACGTGTCGGTTCCTATTGGGTAATATGAGCTTTCAAGTTTCAGAGTAATGATAAAGCTTTATCTCAAATATTGTGTATATGTGTGAGTATTGAGAATTGAAAGTGAAAATGCAGTAAAGAACGAAATTCTACATTCATGACTTTTTATACGATTTAGAGTGCAATTAAAATACTCAAATATTACTTGTTTTTCGGGAGGCGGATAGCCAAATAAGTTACAATATTTTTGGATATAGAAAACATAAATACTAAGAATATACAATTGATGTTCAAATGATGAAGTATATTTAATTATGGAAATTAATTTCAATGAAAATATGGAATTTTATTTCTATGAAAATATAGAAATTTATTTCTATGAAAATGAAGTGATAAATCAACATGTATTCGATAACGATTTACGACATTACTAAAACAGTGGAGAAATTTCATTGTTCATTATTAAATCTCTGTCGATTAGTTAGACACATCTATTAATTACATTTTGATAACGATGAATGGGCTGCATTTTCATTCGTTTAATAACTAACTAACATGTTTCTTTTTATAGGCATTTAAATTTTAAATACCGCCATTTATTTTTGCCTTTAAATTTCACACCAAAGTGTGAAATATAATTTAAAAAGATTATTTCCAGAGTGAAATTGTAACCAAATCAGAAACGTTAATTTGAACCACGTTTGATACCAATTACGACTTATCATCAAGGGCCACAATGTCTGAAGACCAAGGTTTTCAACCAATGCGTCCTACTTACAATGACGTACGGTGCCGAAACATGGACTCTCACGGCAGGACTGATCCATAAATTTCAAGTCGCTCAGCGTGCTATGGAGCGGGCTATGCTCGGTATTTCTTTGATGGATAAAATCAGAAACACTGTAATCCGTCGAAGAACCAAAGTTGTCGACATAGCCGAAGCAATCAGCAAACTGAAGTGGCGATGGGCCGGTCACATTTTCCGGAAAACCGATAGCCGATGGGGTAGACAAGTTCTCGAGTGGAGGCCACGTACCGGGAAGCGAAGCGTTGGACGCCCCCCGACCAGGTAGACAGATGACCTGAAGCACCATACGGGGGATAATTGGATGCGAAAGGCGGAGGACCGTGCGTGGTAGCGAGCCTTGGGAGAGGTCTATATACTGCTGTGGAGAGACACGGGCTGATGATGATGATGATTATAAGCATCTTTTACAGTATAATAATCATAATATGATAATAACCGGGACATCTTACACAGCCATCTAGTGCCAAAGTAAGCAAGTATTATGTTTGTATTATCGTGTACTAAACTGGTAAACATATTTAAATATTCTTTTTATAATATAACATATATAGATACTTTTAACACCTAGACACGGAACAGTTAGATATGTTCATGCACACAAATATCTGTCCCAGGCGGGAATCGAATCCGCGAGCCTTGGCTCCACAGTTGGGGTCTCTAACCACTTGGCCCATCGGTCTTTCGTTATCTTAAGCTAAATTAAACAAAATTTTCTTAGTTATCAATTCATATAGCGTCTAATTTTGTATGTGGGTATGTATATTGGTTCTCTCATTGCTTCTAAACTAGCATTGTTTAGAAAATAAGGTGTCGGTGGATGCGTCATAACAGTCCGTGTCCATTAAGTACAAAAGTAGACGTACCAGACCATAAAGTAGACGTCTCACTAAATTCAATATGGCGGATTTTCTGAGTTAATTTCCTACCTCAATGTAAATCAATTAAAGAAAAAGAAGATAGATAAGTATTTGTCTTTTAATGGATCAATAAAATAATTGTGACTAACAATAAAAAATATTTAACTCTTACCCGATTACTTATCAACTATGTAAAAAGCAAAAAATAAGTTTATGAATAACGTTGAATAACGTTCTGAAAAATTATGAAACTAAGCCACGGCATAGTTCAGTCACAGTTACTCATTTTTTTATTACTATGATTTTTCTAGGCGGTCGATCTGTCATGTAGCTATTTGTGTTTCCTGCTTCGGTTTTTAAAATGTCTTCTTGCCTAATGCGTTAAGTGGGGAAATAATACTCCTACTAGAAAAAAAGGCAAAAAAGTACAGTTTCAATCGTAAGTATACATAAATATCTAGAATTTTCATTAAGAAAATATTTTTTAAACAAATTTAATTTTATACCTTCACATTAAATCCAATATGCTTCTACCCAACTAAATGTCTATTTCAAACTATATAAAACGTCATTAGTAAAAATGAGTATCTACGTCTGAACTTTTAAAATTTTTAAAATTTTTAAAAGTTATATTCGCGTTTCATAGATCGTTGCTTAACGTGAGTTTTTTTTTTCTTGTATTTTATTAAAATTCATAGATATGTTTCAATTTTTTTTTGCACGGATTATGTCATAATTGAACTTATATACTCTAAGCAACGTAATTTCACATTTTGTCGTAAATTAGAAAAACTAATTTAAAAAAAAAGAAGTATATTCTTCTGGTATCTAGTATTTTTGAAGTCGTCGAGTGTTTTATGAGTATGCTAAAATGTGCAAATCATGCAAAAAATGCCGGCGTCTGTATCACGTTGGCATTATTAAAATCATACATTATATCAATCACTGACGAAAGGATTTTTATTTTGGTTGCTCCTGAACCCAACTGACCTTTATGCACCAACTGTGAAATGCCATAAAAGAAAATTGCGTGCACACTTTCGCACAATACATGAAAATTTTCCTTTATATATTTATTTTAAAGTCCATGACACATAATATACTATAAATCAAAGAAACTAGAGTAGTGTATAGCTTGTGAAATTGAAAGAAGAGTTCGTTTGGATATCTAGTATAGCCGAGCGGATGCACGTGCTGTGGTCTCGCAGGAGAAGCAAAGCAATATCCGTCTAGACTTTGAGTGAATTATTGGAGTCTAGAACTATACGTGACTCGAAGCTAGTATGAAGCTGATATAATACAAAGCTCTAGAATAAGTACAAATTTAAATTTAAAGTTAAAAAGCTCTAGATTAAGTACAAATTTAAATTTAAAGTTAAAAAGCTCTAGATTAGGTACAACCTTGATACAACCGTAAGCAATTTTACGTCGATACCTATGTATTCGCTCGTCCTTTTACTAGGCAGTTACATTTTGTCGTCTCTTTTAAAAAAAAAACTACTCAAGCTCTAGCCTTGAAACTTATTACAGCCTTTTATTTAAGAGCCTAGATGTGTTGTTATCTGTATTTATTTAAAAAAAAATCGTAACTATAAAATCATAATTATTCAAACATTACATAAAAAAACGTTAATCGACATCTGTTCAAACCTTGTGAAAACTATCACTAAGCTTCTATCATATATAAACTCGCCTAATCGATTATTCGAAAAACTATTTTCGTTTTTAACCTTTCCTTGGAGAAAATTCTAGACTTTCATATTACACCGATCGGGACCAAGCAGAATTCTTTTATAAATATGTAAACAATTAATACAAATATTCAATAAGAATTAAAGAGCGTGCTTATAAATATACCAGTCAACCCAACAGTGAAATATTTCCTGAGTTTTCACAATCAATTTATTAATTTTGTAAGAAATTTTACTTCTGTCTAAGGTCCCACTACCCACACTGTTTTTTTTTAAATATATTTCTATATACTCTATAAACCAATAAGAATCGTAATCCTTAAAAAAAATCACTGATTAAGCTCTTACCGCAACCATTGCAGCCCGGAAAAAGCTTTGATGAATGTAAAATAAAAGAAATACGTATGGGTACGATCCGATCACCCACCGCGTCGTTTACTTTAGAGTTCCGTATTTCCGTCGACTTATTTGAAAAAAAAAAGAATTTCAGAAGATCCTCTCCAGTTTTCATATCTGTTCACAAATTTTGGAAAATTCTGAAATGCAACTACTTCGGATAGCACACAACACATGATACTTTTATGTGTTCTTTTGGCTTTCTTTTCGTAATTTTCAAATTTAATACGTCAATTTTGAAAACTATCTAATTGTTAAACAATTAGATGTTAATCTTGTAGATGTTAAAAAGATGTGTCTTTTGACATCCGATTTATCCCCTAGAGCAGGATGCCACGACGCGACGATCCACGCGACGATTCCGCCGCACGCCGTAACTCGCTTTTCGTTCTGTAACTAGTATCTTTATTTAGAATGTACTAACCCTTTCTCAATTTATTCACATTTACGTAGATGAAATCATGATTTAAAGTTGAAATAAGTATTTATATACATCTGCGAAAACCCTGGGGATTAAATCATAAACAAAGAGCTTTACAGAATTCATGATTAATAAATTTTGAAGCGGAAATCACCGCATTCATTTGAAACGTTAAATATTTAACAGTTGAGCAAAAAGTAGACCGCGGCTCAGAAACTAACGATGAATCGACAGTTTCGCCTCGAATCGATTTAATCACTGGAACCATGAGAAGTTTTGACCAAATGACGTCCAAAGTTCGATTTTCCAACAAATTGGAACAACGTGGTCCGCAGCGAGATATTAATGATGGTTTAATGACACTAATGACTATTTAAATATTATATAATAATAGTACCTGGGGCATCGCACACAGCGCCATCTAATCCCAAATTAAGTAAAGCTTGTAGTCTGTGTGCCAGACAACTGATATACATACTTAAATATTATTTATAATATGTACATATATAGATAAAAAAGGTCGTAGTTTTTATTATGTTGGTAGTATTTAACTGAGAGTTGAAAACAACTATGCAAACGTGTGTCAAAATTTAAAAAAAAAAGTCGATCACTTATCGACTTAAAAAATTAAAAGAAACGTTTTATCGAAAAATCATTAATATACCACTTTTGTTCATATTAATATATAAGGAAAGATCGCGCTGCCACCTAAAAAGGCCAGATCTAAAACATATTTTTAAATTCAAAATAAAATTTAACGTTCACTACGAAAAAAAAGACCAGCATGGACACTTTTTTATTTTTTATGTAGTATTCTTAGAGGAAAGTGCTCTAATTATATATATCTCATAAATAGATATTAAGCGTTTAAAAAAAATCTTTCTGTTGTCAAAATGCTCGTTTACTGCGGCTATATCATCTCATCTTCTGCTAAAAGTAATAGTCCTCTTAAATCTTTTTTCAAAATTTTAAACCCGAAATAATCGCAAGGTGCTAAGTCCTGAGCTATAGAGTGGGTAGTCAATACAGAGTCTTTTTTGCTCATAGCTCGCTCTGTTGGTTGAACAGCAAGCAAAGATATATTATCGTGCAAAATCAATATGCAACATTTTCCAAAAAAAAATCGACGTCATTGAGAAATGAAATGCGATAAACGAATAAATACGAAATTTTAAGGGTTCCGTACTTCAAAAGGAAAAAGGTACTTTTATAGGATTAATTCGTTGTCTGTCTGTCATGATCCTTTTTCTAAGGAACGCAAGGAGGTATCAAGTTGAGATTAATATGAAATATTTAGATCTAAAGTGTCTTGGAGCTGTAAAAATAGTGCAGTTTCTAAGTCCAGGCAATCAAAACACCTCCATTTATGCCACATATTTTGACACAAGTAAATCAAAACACCCTATAAGCTTTAATTTGTAGTTTCATCACAAAAATGAATTTTCTTTATTTTGTCTTCTCCAAATCTGCCATCAAATATTAAACAAATACCTGTTCATATAAATATGTTTAACGGATAATATACCAGTATTCGTATAGCCGTACGCACAAACCCGATAGACGACAGGTGTATCAGTTCTTGCTGTTAGATTGTAAGATTTATAGCGGATCGAAAGTTCAACTCGCCCTATTGGGTTGGCGAAACTGCCAAAACGATTTCTTGCTGTACTAAATTCTCCGGAAATGTATTTATACGTTATTAGATACGTATTTCAAACTTTAACGAGCTAAATTGAATATGAAGGATTCAAATTCTATTTGCATATTAATGTATAAAATAAACACTGAATTGAGTTCAATCGCAATTTTCGTCCCAAATACTATATTGTTTTTTTTTTGTATTTTTATAGTGTACATGCCCAAGAGGTTGATATATAAAACAATCTGTGTTTTACCTATACGCTTATATGATAGATTTATTTAAGCATTGAGTGTAAGAACAGAATAATAATAATACATGGGACTTCCCACACGGCGTCATCTAGTCCCAAAGTAAGCAAGTATTATGCTTGTGTTATGGGTTACTAGACAACTGATATACATACTTAAATATTCTTTATAATATATACATATATAAATATTTTTGCGAAGACATCACACACATATAACAACCAAGACCCGGTGCCCGTATCAATATTCATCATATTAATACTGACCCGACCTGGGATTCGAACCCGGGACCTCCAGCTTCGTAGGCAGGGTCGCTACCCACTAGGCTAAGCGGTCGTCAAAGAATACGACACCATTGATTATATTGTTAATAATAATAATCCAGGTACTTAATAATAGATTGACAACGTATTAAAAAGATATTATCTGTTATGTGGTTTATAGCTGTACGAATCCAATACCATCCACCAGTACGAACAACGATCGCTTAGCCTAGTGAGTAGCGACCCCCTACGAAGCTGGAGGTCCCGGGTTTGAATCCCAAGTCGGGTCAGTATTTATATGATGAATATTAATACTGGTACCGGGTCTTGGATGTTATATGTATGTGGTGTGTTCGCTTGGTACCCGAAACACAAGCTAATGCTTAGTTTGGGGCCAAGATGTTGTTGTGATGTATATATGGGCGCGGCGCGGGCATTATTAAAGAGTGGAGAGCACATAACTCTATCGACTCGTAAACATTTCCAAAAACTGAAATTGGGACCAACGTGAACTTAGTTACCCTATCGTGGTGATAGCCGAGTGGTAGCGAGCCCGTTTCTTGTTCAGAAGGCCGTGGTTCGAATCCCAGGGCATGCCAATGAGTTTTACTTAACTTATGTATTTACTACCACTGACCGTGGCTCGGAGAGCACGTTAAGCCGTTGGTCAAGGTCAAAATCCCCCAATCCACTCCGGAGTAGGGTAGTGGATTAAGCTCCAAGCCCTTTCATTCCGAGGGGAGGCCTAAGCCCCTGCAGTGGGGCATTAATGAGCTGATGATATAGTGTGGCATGGTGAATTTGGTCTCGTTTGGGACAAAGTTGGAGGCGAGCCTCTGCGTCGTTCCGAAAGTGCACAGTTTATTAAACTTAAGTACTATAAAATGTAATATTAAAAATATATTGTAATCTAACAAAATAATATCGAAATACAAACATACATCAATTATAATTCTAGATCAACAGTAGATAGTTGGCTGTTAAAAATAACAAATCTAATACACGTCGGTATTCATCGAGTGTAAAAATAAAAGTGGAAAAAAAAGTCAGCCGTTTCCGCGAATCGAATCGACACGGATCGACTGACGCGGAACAAAATGAAAATGCCACTGACATTTGCGAGCCGCGAGCGAAGTAATTGGCGACATGACCCTTCTGTCATATACAGGCTATAGAACGCGTTGACATACTGAAACTGTGAAACGGTCGCGTAGAATAAACGTAGATGCGTAGATTGCGTACGGTCGTCGATAACTTTCATTCGATATTTTTAAAAGTTTAAAGAAATGTGCTTTTTTGATTTGTGTTATATTATGACATTAAATAGGGAACTGCAGGAACTTAGGCCTCCCTTAGGGATGAGGGTGCTTGGATCTTAATTAATTTAATTAATCCACGATCCTGCTCCAGTGCGGGTTAGTGGATGTCAACGACGGCCAACTGTTGATGGCAGCCGAGAACGACGCGATGGCTTATCGTAATCTCCGAGGCACAGAGTCAGTGATAGTTACGTACATAAGTCAGAAACAACTCAATGGTAAATGTCGGTTCCTGGGATTTAAACCACGATCTTCTAAATGAGAAGCAGGCTCGCCACCACTCGGCTATCACAACAGAGGGGCAAAATCACCGACATAATGGACTGTTATGATATGGAACGATTTCGAATCTGGCTGATACATTTATTTTTATACGCCTACGGATGAATGCGTCGACTTTATTACGGACATGTAACCATCGTTTATATTTAATCATATTTCATCATCATCATCTTCATCATCAGCCCATTTTTACCCCACTGCAGGGGCTTAGGCCTCCCCCAGGGTGAGGAGGGGGGCTTGGACCTTAAATCCACCACGCTGCTCCACTGCGGGTTGGGGACTGTAACGACCGCCATCTATTGACAGCGTCTGGGACCGACTGCTTAACGTGCCCTCCGAATCACGGTGTCAGTGATATTGTGTACTTAAGTCAGAAAAACTCATTGGTACACGCCCGGATTCGAACCATGGCCCTATAGGGCTTTATAAATTTGAGACAGGTTCGTTGCACTCTGGGCTATCACGACACGACTAATATTTCATCATATTTTTATTTAATTCATAAGGATCTATGATTTATCATTTCCAAAATATGATAAAATTAATCGATGTTTATCACTGGTGGAAAAATAATCGAAAAACAACAGAATATTTGTGTTCAATATTCGTTTTTGTTGTAAGTGCTGGGTTTGAATACTGAACAAGCGTAAGTGGTAAGAATCTATAATTGAACCACTCGCTAAAAACGATGTGCTGTCATGTGACACATATAACTTTTAATTTTACTAACGTGAAAATACTGTGTATCTACGTAAGAAAAATCATCGTAATTGGTTTGAATAATATTTTTATTCAAAATCTCCGAACAGATCTTTGTGCTTTTGGCTAGTCTTTAAATTTATATGAAAGTATTAAATTATTTAATATTTTAATTTTTTTTCACTCGCCTTTTCCTAAAGAAATATTTCCGCATTAGGTACTTGTTGCTTTAACTTAAATGGTTTTTAATTTCTATCTTTGTCAGGAGATTTAGATAGATAGATTTCGAGCTAGTGACCTGCAAATGAAATTGTAATTCGAAATTAAATCTCGGAATATTTCAATCTTCTTGCGATATTATTTCTACACCTATAACAGTAATACGGAAAGCAAACCCAAAGTAAATCAAGTAAAATACTAAAAAAACAAAATAACAATATGTCACTGTGGATATTCAAAATGCTTTGTATGTTACACACTAGCGTGCAAGTTGACATTCACTAAGCTTGCTGGTGAAAGCTTTCTTTCGCTTTTTGTGAGTATTACGGTCTTACACTAGAAATGTTAATGGTGGTGAATCTTATAAATAATTTTAAAATTAATTTTAAAAGCATGTATTAGGTTTTATCGCCAATGCGAGGAACGAAATGGAGCCGAGCAACGAATTACGTAGAGGACTTTTGATTAATTTAAAATTCAGCGAAGACATGTGGATTGTTCTACCATTTTTGCGACACACTATGCTTAAGTATTTATGCATTTTCCTCAATTTAATATTTATGTGCATACAGATCGCTGCAGTACAAATTTCATTTCATTTCACAACGACCGCTTAGCCTAGTGGGCAGCGACCCTGCCTGCGAAGCTGGAGGTCCCAGGTTCGAATCCCAGGTCGGGTCAGTATTTACATGATGAATATTAATACTGGCACCGGGTCTTGGTTGTAATATGTATGTGGTGTCTTCCCTTGGTACCCAAAAAGAAGCTAATGCTTAGTTTGGGACTTAGGCGTTGTTGTGATTGTGTGTGTTATTATTATTATTATTGAGGAAGAAGAAGTGTTGACATTGCAAATAAATATTAGTAACTATTCATATAAAGATAAAATATATATGCTGATATACGTACTTCATAGACTCACTAAGTCCAACGTTATTCATTGTAACTGAAATACTACTCGTGTAGTTATGACAATAGTACATCAGAACCTTAGTTATTGCTCGAAGACTAATGTAAAAAGAGGAGTAGTTTCGTAATGTATTCGACCCTTGTCGGGTCAAGGATGTTATCGAGTATGTACGACACACTGTACTATTATTAATATATTGTAAGCAAAACGCAAAGTTTCACGTCCTAAAATATCCATAGAAGCTTTCGGACGAAGCGCAATAAATTTGAAACTTTTATGAAGAAAAAAATTTCTAGTTTATCAAAAATGCAACTCGGCCCCGCGATACGGTAGCGTAATTTATGTCAAAGTATTAAAATCACTTTGACATAAATTACACGGAATTGGCTACGCGAAGGAAAGCGGTTGTTATATAATTTACATTTAATGAGGAAAGTAAGTTTTTGCGACATCGGGAGCGGCGAACGCTCCTAACAGCGCAATACGTTGCGTTAGATTTGCATTTTTATGAAAATTTTTACGACACCACCGTTCGAACGAACCGCTCGAACCAGAATTATATTTGGCTACACTTTCTATGATATTACTCGGATGCAGTCCCGGAAATCGTTTGGCGTTCGTAAAGCCTTCTATCTTTATTTTCACAGGGACCGCTCCGGGACGCGGGGAGAATTGAAAGGATTGGTTTAAGTATGGCGCGGCTTTTGTAAATAATCCTTTTTGATTGGTCATCTTGCGCACGGAAGATAACAGTACAACTGTTGTTGTGTATTGTGAAATAGTGAATATTGTAAATTGTGTAATTTACGCCATTGAAAATTTAAAAAAAAATCGTTACAGAGTTATATACATTGTTGTTTGCGTGATATAATGACTATGGAAATTGAAGTCATGTAATTCTAATTGTTTTTAATCACATTAATACTTTGGAGTTTCTGAATTTATTTTGATTATATTTAATTTTGATTTTTTTATATAATATACTTTGATATTTTTTAAATTTTACTTTTTTGACGAACATAAAAAAGTAAAGTGGATAGAATGATATAGGACAATGTAAAGTTAAGCGATAAATATGACTAAAAAAATTAAATATATTTAAAAAAAATTATCGAATAACTCGATATACTTACAAATTGTCCAGGTACACTTAATACTGCCATAGCTCTTTTAACGGGTAGGGTATTTGCGTATTCATTTTGTGATATATTCAGCCACCAAAACCTAGGAAACGTGTACCAGCCAGTACCTACAAATTTTCATAGTCATTTTAAATCTGTAACTTTTTTTAAAATTAATGTCAAGGATCTGCTTCTTTGAAAATCTAGGAAACACTATTACTATCACTATAAGCACTATCGCGGTTTTATCATGGAAAACCGCGTTTATAGATGTTTTAAAAAAAATTATTTTAATTCTGTAATTTTCACCCGCCAATACGTAATTAACATGGATAATTTTCCGTTGACAATTGATCATTTGGTCCGTATCCTCAATTTTGGGTGCGTAATTTTTGAGAAATATTGACTTTTTCTTAAACTAGGCTCTCTGAAACCTAGGAAATGTGTACCATCAACATTTCAGCTTCAGCTTCAAACCAAAATCTTATTCAATGATAAAAAATCAAAATGTTTTAAGTAAGAACGTTATCTACTGTGCACTTGAAAACTCTGTTCACTTTTCACAACTACAGCCATTATAAACGAGATTTATTTCGTCTAAATGAAAGTTTTCTTAGAAAAATTAAAAAGAAATTTCTAGCTGACCCGGGACTCGTAAGTTCTTTGAAATGTGACCACGCGGAATAACTGCGGCGCTCCTCCTGAATTCCCAGTAGCGCTCGTTACACAACCGGAAAATTATATACGAAAAATATTATTCTAGATCTTTGCAATATTTTATACGTTTAAGTGTTGTTGCTACAAGTAAACCACTTGAATCACTTACTGTTTTAATTATACACATTTTATTTTTAAACATCCTAAGCTCTGCTTAATACCGTTTCATATGGTTTATACGAAACTTGTAAATTTTAATGACATTTTAAAAGAGAACTTCGTGTGCTACTATACGAAGTAATGTGGATTTAGCAAATTAAATTAAATATTCTAAAAAATCAAAAATTTCCTCATCATGCATTTCCAAGGAAATATTTGTTCTAGAATGCGTTCAAGAAAATTCTGCCGGTTATATTTTTAAATTTAAAAGTGTGTTGACTTAGTTTGAAAGAAAATCAGTACTTACAAATAAAAAAACATTAATAATATTAAAATCCCAAAACACTTTAGTTAGGTAACATTTAATCACCCAATATTTATTTCAAATGTAAAACAATAATTTTTGAATTTCGGTTTTAAAAGAACGTTTATGGAAATTTGACAAATTAATATTATTAACTCAAATGATATGACAAATAATAAAAAAAATGATAATAATTCCATGTCTAAGAAAAAATAAATAAAATTAAAACAGAAAACGGTACTTTATGCTATTAAAATATTTTATCACATCAATAGTATGTTTTAATTTGTCTAGAGCTGAAAGAAGTATACAATAAACAAACTATATGAAAAAAAAACATTAAAAAAATACTTATTACTTAAGATCGGTAGAACAAAATAAAACATATAAAATAAATTAAATTAAAATAGTTTTGGCATTGATAGTAATTATGCATCTGAATTAATAATCCCATATACAAATCCAATGAAACAATCTTTCCCTGAGGGCGTTTTCCCAGACGAAGTAAAACCAATATATAAAAAGGAAAAAAACATATATAAATATCTAATGGCCATACTGCAAAAATATTTGAAACTGCTATGATTAAACATTTGTACGATTTTTATGAAATATTTAATATTTTGATGACAGACATAATGATTTTAGATAAAACAGATCCACTACTTAAGCAATATATCAGTACCAACAAAAAAATTAAGAAATTATCAACACAACATAAAAATGCCGTGGGTCGTGAATAAAATATAATAATAATACATGTGACTTAAAACACAGTTCCAAATTGTCTAGTCCCAATATGATAAAATCAATTATAAAGTTTTGCTAAATAAACTCTATCGTATAAGAGTTCACGGCATCCCGCATAAGTGGTTGCAGTCCCACTTAATAAACACCCCCAGATAGTTGAAATACAATATACATATTTAAAAACAGGGAACATTCGGAAATTCAAGCCGAATAAAATATGTACTACTATCTTCAAGGGAGTGCTTTAATGTGCATTTTGTTCCTAATATATAAACTATCTTTAAAAAAATACATGAGCTATGTACTTTGTTGTCTATGATGTTGCTGTCTTGTTACTTAGTACAGTCATCTCAGAATTAAATAGTATACCAAACAAAACTGTTAGTATTACAAATTAGAAATATACTCAAATACACCTAATTATTTTAATTCCAGTCTAAACAAAAAACCAACGAAAGTAAATTGTAGGTAACTATAGAAACTATATTTGACATAATATATAATAATAATAATGAATTATTATCATTATTATTATTAATATTAATGAGGTAATATATATTCTGCAATGTTATTAGGCTTCGAAATCGATACAAACTTTAATTGGAAATACCACATGGAGAAACTATAAAGTAATAAAATTATCTTTATTTATCTACTACGCACTCATCCATGAAAAAAGTTACAAATCTCAAAGCGGTCGTTTCAGCTTATTATATTAGACGTACGGACATTCTAGGTTAAATTACGGAATAATAATCTGGAGAAATTGCAAAAAATACTCATACTGTAGAAGAAATGTATTTATATAACTAACAAACATTAATGAAACTGACTTTCTTATGAACACTTGTAAACGTAAAAATCACACAAAAAAACAAGTTAAAAGCTCAATTATCAACACTAAAATATGTTACACATTCATTACTTAATTATTTATAAACAATTCCAAAAGTTCCTAACTAAGAAAAGTTACTACCCAAATTATTGAATTTATTCTACTTTGACGACCGCTTAGCCTAGTGAGTAGCGACCCTGCCTACGAAGCTCGAGGTCCCGGGTTCGAATCCCAGGTCGGGTCAGTATTTATATGATGAATATTGATACTGGTACCGGGTCTTGGTTGTTATATGTATGTAGTGTCTTCACTTGATACCCAAAATACAAGCTAATGCTTAGTTTGGGCCCTAGACGTTGTTGAGATGTATACGTTATTATTATTACTACTAATACCAACATACATTGTATAGATAAAAGTCTTCAAACATTTGTAATTCATAAATTTAATAATTATTAAAATCTGTGTAAAATTTTCTATAAAAATGGGCAATAAATTTACATGTATCAGTGTAATATAATTATAATTAAATAATTAAATTTAATTTTAGATTAAGTTAAAAAAGGTTCGGTTGCCATGCTCCAAAACGATACGTCGCACGATGGTATATTAGTCACAAAGAACATCACCATCTATAATGATTCTGTGGCATATAAACTTTATTATTAAGTATTTTATATTAAACATATTTTTTTAAATGTAATGGAGGTTTAATTTGTGCTCCAAGTAAATCAAGACAACATCTTAGTCGAAGATAAAATTCATCTCTGACGTAGCTCAATATTTCTTACTGCTTGTATTGTTCTGTGATATATTTAGACTATATTTGTACACCTTGATAAAAATGAACACATCTACAAATTGCCAAAGATGCACGGACCTCACGTCGACACCTGCATGCCACCTCTAATTGCTGGGGGACGCTAAATGGATTTAACTCAAAATCCAGTTAGGCAATGTTTAACGAATTCAGTTCCCCTTAGTTAGCGTCGTTGCGCGAAGCCTCCGCGCCACGTGTTGCCTACAATGTTAACTAACTACTCTAAGCTTTGTATTTTCTTTGTTTGCGAGCTTTGCCTTCCCTTTAGTGAGCTTAGAGTTTTTCTGGTCTCAGTTTCTAGACGAATCCTGGAGTCGGTGTTGGAGATCAAAAGCGGAATTAGTAAAGTAACTTTTTTATTTTATTTCGTTATGAATTCTAAGGGTGATAGTTCTCAGCAGACTATTTATTAGTATAAAAACGGAAGAAAAAAACTTCAAAAACGGAAGATAAATATATAATTATCTACTTTTAACACAAATATTCGTGTGCATTAATTAATACGTCTATTTGTTCCGCATCTGGGTGTAAAATATGTATATGTGTAAATATAATAAAAAATATCTAAGTGTGTATTCCAGTTGTATATTACCCATAATACAGGCTCAGACTAATTTGAGATGTCGTAGATAATAATTATTATTATATAAAAAGTAAGCTTCGTTTGTTTCTCTGTATGTAAATGCTTATGCACTAAACTTGTGAAGCTTTTCTGTTTCCTCACATGAGATGGGGCTATAGAAAGAACGACGACGAAGTAATACATAATACAGCCAAGTTAGGGGTAATAATAATGAAAATGAATGTTTTGTGATAGTCACTGCTTTTGTTTATACTTACTCTAATTAATCAGGTATTTGGACTATAATATTTTTAATTCAAAATTGTTATTACTAATATAATAATATACGCTTGTTGATTTAGCAAAATTTTAAATTATGTTCATTTCTTTCTAAAAGTTATCCTTATTAACTTTAATAAAATAAATTGAAAGTCGACTTCACGCGCTGTAATTAAATGATGCGTTAAAGTGTGAAGTACGGAACGCAATCAACGTCAGCCGCCGTGACACATCGGACGTGTCGTGGACGCATAATGAAAGCCTTTTTAGGGTACCGTAGTTTGAACGCAGGAACACTACCTACACAGTTTTGTATACTCTACAGCTGCAGTTCATACATACATCTATTTATCATCCGCAACGTTGAATGCGTAAGTCGATGAATACATCTTCGTAAATGAACTCAAAAAATTTCATCTTTCCAGTTGCGCGCTATGAGCAAATAAAATCGTCGATAGTGCATTTTTATCGATTTGCAAGTTTTCGAAAAATAATCGTAGTGGCTGAAATAAATATTGCTCTCGTTAGTGAGAATTAATTTTAATTTCACACGTAATAAAATTGATTTAATTGTGTTTCTTTCAATATATAGAGAAATATTTAATTTTTTAAAAACATGCAACAATATGGTGTATTTTTTGTTGGAAAACTGCTAATTTTTTATGAAGTTGCACTTGTATCGAGAGTCTTACGACCCAAACCTTTTTTTTTCGTGACCAAACTTTCTCGCAATCTTCGGATTAGAATAGCGAGAAATTTTAAACTTAAGTTTTTATGTTACCTTCGGGCCCATACTTACTAAAACTATACAAAGTTTGAAATCGTTCAATGACAGTCTTAAATTGTCGTATCAATGGAGTCATTGGGACACAATCCAAATGGCATGATCAAAATACCCGCCGATCTCATTCGCGGGCACGACACGCGCGTGACGGGTGAGCCATTGAGGTGTGATATTTGACGACATCAGGGGCCAGCCTAAGCTTTCTACATTAAGCCAAAAGAGAACACTGGAAGAGATGTCCATAGTTATTATATAACTGTATATCAATATTTGGTGACGTCAGTGGCCGGTCATAGATTGCTACCTTAAACAACACTGAAGAAGAATACTTAAAGAGATATCGATGCTTATTAGGGGATTCTATTTTGAACGTGATCCGACTCGCACTTGGTCGGTTTTTTTACATTCGTTTCGCAGCGATTACAAAACGCCACGTAACGCGTGGAGCAAAAACAAAATTAGACATGATCCGTTCTGAGGGCTAGAGAGGGGAAGGGGCGGACGTGAAAATAACACTTCATAAAAATTTTCGTACTCAACGAAGTCATCATATTTAAGTTTCCCCGTAAAATCTTATTGCTGGGGGCCGTTAAAAGTTCGCTGTAACCTAACTAGATTAGATCGTAAACGAACATTGTAACGCAGTACGTCTAACCAAACGTATACGGCTTTTTTACGTTCGACACTCGTACGATTTCATTTGTGCTTTATGTGTGAATTAATTTTTACTTTTTATGATCTCTGAGTTTCTCTTTATCGTTTTGGAATATTTTATTGTACAAAGTAAATATGATGTAAGTTCTAACATAATTTATATACTAATATCATGTTAATGGAATTTAAAAAAAAAACACTTTTTTTCTGAACTACAATGTGATCAACTACAATCAACTCCACTGATAGAAGTTTTTATAGAAAAGCTGGTTTTTATGAACGTAAGATAGGTATTATTTTATTTCGCATCTTAGAGCAGTTAAAATGCTGCATACTCAAATGGCTAAGTACTATATATTAAAAATATTTTTTTAATACACTACAAACCATTCTGGGAATTGATAAGAGTTAAGTTATATTTTATAATAAAAAACTTTTGTCAAGTTCTGTAAACTAAAGTTCTTCTGCCACGGGGTTGCTTTAGCAATAACTTCGCTTCGTTTTTAAATTCAAATTACAAAGTACCTAAATGCAACTGTCAGTCGAGTTTTTCTCTACGGTAGTGCCACCCTATATCAGAGCTCAGAAACAGTAATAATAATAATAATAATGATCATTATAATACATAGGAATACAGCGCCATCTAGTCTTAAAATAAGGAAGTATTATGCTTGTGTTATGGATAACTAGACAACTGATATACATATTTACTTAATATTTTTTTATTCATAACATATACTCATATAAATACTTTACACCCATGTACGAACACTTTATACACCGAACGAACTGATGAGTTCAATTGGCCGAAAAAAATTAAAACACATAAGTAATACATTTATACAATTATTTGTTATGCTTGAATAACTTCAAATGTATAAATGTACCTATTCAAATGTACACGTGGTACTATAATACCAAGTTCAATATCACACTGAAATCTTTTTGTTGCAAGTCTTCTTGTTAGAACCTTATCCTCAAAGATGTTTCATTTCAAGGATGACATTGATCAAATGATCAAACGAGGTATCATTCATTTTGTTTGTTTTTCATACAACATCATACCTAGAACTTACTAGAAGCTTTTATAAAAAGTACCATGAAAGACATGTGAAATACGCTTCATCATCATCATCATCAGCCCATTTTTACCCCACTGCAGGGGCTTAGGCCTCCCCCAGGGTGAGGAGGCTTGGAGCTTAAGTCCACCACGCTGCTCCACTGCGGGTTGGGAACTGTAACGACCGCCATCTATTGACAGCGTCCGGGACCGACTGCTTAACATGCCCTCCGAAGCACGGTGTCAGTGATATTGTGTACTTAAGTCAGAAAAACTCATTGGTACACGCCCGGATACGAACCATGGCCCTATGGGGCCTTATAAATTTGAGACAGGTTCGTTGCGCTCTGGGCTATCACGACTTACTTATAATACGCTTACTAGAAGCTTTTATAAAAAGTACCAAGAAAGACATGTGAAATACACAAACAGCAGCTTTGGAGCATCGAAGAATAACTATATTAAAATCCGTAGCTAAATGTGGGTTAAAGGGATTTTCGCTTGTTTTTATGTGGCGCAGGGAAGAAAAGTAGGAAAGTTTGGGACCAACGTTCCTGATATAGACTGGGTGTTTTCTATGTTCCACGATAATGAGAACCTACAACCTGTTACTTTCAAAGCACGCAGAGGCTTACGGTGTCGTTCATATGGTTCCATTTTAATGTGTTTGATTGTGTATGACAATTTCATAATGTCAGTTGATAGTTAATAATACAGAATGCAGTTAATTGTTATTCTTTCGAGAAGATATTAATTCGTATTTGTTGTCCTTTCGATTACCATTTAGAAAAACAGGGGTATCAAAGAAATCCCACTCTTTCTTTAACTATGATCAGTACTTTTTTTTTATAAATTCCTGTTCCCGTTCCCGTTCCCGTTTTTTTTTTAAATTATATTTTGCAGTATACTTTAAAAACGTATTTCAATTTTAGTTTCAAAATTGATTACATTTACGGTATTAAATGAGATTTCTAATTAAAGCAAATCAGTAGAGTTATAAGTTAACGACGGAACTCTGAAAGATTATATAAAAAGCACAACTCTCTTAAGCTTATTCAGTGAAATAACGTCCAAAAAATGCATAAGCTGAGTGCGATACGTTGGTTAATATTCTGTTTTTGTAGGTTGTAGAAAATTGAATTAATCCAATCAAGAATATGAAGCTGAGAAAGCTCTTTTATTTTGCATACACCGCAGAATACACCGGGTTTCGTGCATCTAAATATTATTTAATTTGCAAACTAACTACACAAAGTTAGTTCCCTTGTGAACTCCGTATTGTGAGCGTCGATTGCAGTCAGCTCGAAAAACGGACACGAATTTTAGTTTACGTTTTTGTGGCATTGTACTAAAACTTTAGAGCATAACTTGTGATACCCAGTGTATCAATTAAAAAGGTTGTGTGTTTAACCTATACATTTTATTCTAATATATTTGTTTCCTGATCGATAGTACATAATATTTTTTATTACCTATCTAAATTTATGGGTTACCTTGGGAAACGCTAATCTAAAAACCTTGTATTTAACTAGAAAACTATAATTTCAAATGCTTCCAACGGAAGGTGAATAAGCACTAACCTACTTTATAAGAATACGTACCTAAGATACAAGCAACTATTTTACTTGGTTTAGGTATTACACAATAAATACATAACACACTGACTTTTACTATCTCTCCTCTCGAGTGCTCTAGCATCATCACCCTAAAGTGTATTCCTTTCTTGTTACCTTTGAAAAAAAAAATCTGTACAATATCTCTCTAAGTAAACCTGCTTATTTTGCGCGTGTGGTATTGGAAGACGCTTTAGGAACAACACAAATTGACATGTTGCTTTGGATTGATTTCTGCCTATACGAGTACATACAGCAGTATCGTTTTAACTTCATAAACGATACTTAAATTATAAGTATTGTTCTAAAGGAAATCATTCCACTACAGTAAATATGCAAAACGTTTCAATTGTAAGCGCATTTTGGTTATTAACTTTAATGAAAATCCAGCAGAGCTTGCTAATGATGCTTATCGCACGTACAGTACAACGCAGTGTGCTGTGCTACCCATTGAGGCAGCTAGAGCCGAAAGGAGTAGGAAATGAGCAAACCAAGATAAAATGTTATTTACTTATTATTTCCAGCTACTGCTAATACACGTAGAATTTACAAAATTTTACCTAAATAATAGAAATTAAAAGTCAACAGAATACTCAAGTATTAGCTGAACTATGTATATACTTAGTCCATAAAATCAAGAAATTATACCAAAACTTAAATTTTGAAGAATTATGATAAAAATATTATAACTTATATTTCATAAAAACTTGGGAACTTTGGCCTGCTTGTTTGCAATATAAGCCTGCGTTTAAATTATTTATAGATAAATACATGGACAATTCTTAAAAAGCAATGATATTACTCATACACGTACTAAAGGAAGTAGACGTTGCACAATCGCACAGAAATTGAGAAGCTAAAATTCCTACAAATGTAGTTATTTCCTTTAGCCACAAATTGGCCTTTACCCATAATCTACGTTGACGAAGCGTAACTCAAACGCAATTCATTACAGATAGCCATCTATTTCTGTATCATAAGTTCCATATCATATTTCACACTCAGTTTTATAATTTACTAGCGACTCGCCCCGGCTTCGCACGGGTAGCAGAGCAATGGATGCTGTAGTGTTTTTTCTGTCGTAGTGTCGTATCTGGTTGTTGCGTCGAACCAGTTTCGTCGAACATGTGGATTAGATTTCTTACTTGTAGTATTTTTAATGTATGTTATTTCTAAATCTGTAAATATTTGAAAAAGTGTAGAATATATACTTAAAAACAAACTAAAACATTTCTTTGTATACAACATTGATAACTTCTGCCAAACTTTTACATCAAGCGCGTCGCGTCGGTCTTCGCCGCGCCAGTGGTGGTGGTGTGGGGTCCCGCCTGACATTGCCGCCCGGCCGTTTGTCCCGCGATAGTTTTTATTTCGCTATAACTCTTAAGATATTAATTTAAACTGTATGATGTAAAAGCAATCGTAATGTGCATGAAATGTTGAAGGTAAATAACTTACTTAATTTGATAAGGAATAATATCGTACCCCTATAAATTGCTTTCCAATTACCACATCAGATAAAACAATTTTTTCAAACATAAAAAAAGGTACAGTAAGCTATCCGTAAAAGATAGACATATGCTATTGCAGACTATTCTTTAGTCTTATGAAAGAGGAACAATCCTACTATACATTGTTTTATTATTTCTCAAAGTCATTTGGCAGCGTTTTCGATGAAAACTCCTCGTCAGTTTGATTTTTTCCAACAATAATCGTCATATTTCTTAAATAATTTGCATAAAACATCAAAGAATTATTCATATAAACCATCCTCTGGAATCACTCCGTCCATCGATGTCAAGCATATGCAAATCCGTTTGGTAGTTTTTGAGTTTATCGCGTTCAGACGGACAGACAGATAGACGCGGCGGGGGACTTTATTTTATAATATGCAGTGATGAATATTGGGAATCGAACTGGCAGTTGGAGTGCCACTAGACCAGTCTATGTAGAATTTCCATTTATTTACAAATCAGAAATGTTTCGTGTTTTGTTTTGGTACTCTGACATACCAGGATTGATATCTATCTCAAAATTGCTTCAGAGAAAATTAAATACGCTATGTTTATTCCATATCATCTATTATATAGAGATAATATTCTATACTGGTCTATTCTGTAGTGACTGTCTATATTTTATCTTAAATAATTTTCTTATTTATTTATTTTCTTATTTTTTTTCTCTTCTTTTAACTTAAATAATCTAAAAATCTAATAATTTTTTTGCAATTTCTGTTTTTACTTCAAACTTGAACTCTCGTCAATTTTTAGTACCTACTCTACTAATAAAAAGCAAAAATTTTTTTATTACTTGCCTTAAATCTTGTCTGAAATCGTGCTTTAATGTAATTTTACATGCTCTAGCGCAGTTAACTTAATACGTTAATAATTATGAAAATAATTACTAGGAGGCATTGCAGTTCACAGATATGTTCAATTTAATATTAATATCACGGGAGAACGCGTCTGCCATCTTCCCCCTAATAATTCATTAAGTTTAAAGTTGTGAACTGTGCTCGAACGAAGTTACGAAGTTACATGACACGAATTTGCGATGTGTCCCACTTTAAAATTATTTTATTATTTAATAAAGCTAATCTATTAGCTCTATTATCCGACAATGAAATAAATTGAAAAGAAGGAAAACATATAATTTCATTTTGGTCACAAATAAATGCATAGTTTTCGTAGAAAAGAGGGAATCAAGTCGTATTTCACTTCGGGTGGGTAAGTTACGCCTTTCGTAAATAACTTCCGATAAACGGTTGGTTTACAGGGAACGCGGAAAGTTTTTTCGTTTGCATCGTAAATTATATCGCAATTACAAAAAACTACCTTGGAGTGTAAATAATTACCTTAGATGCATATTGAATTTTCAAAACAATAAATACTAAATAGGTTATGTATCTCACTTTGACAATAAGTTCATATTAGCCAATTTCCTATTTCATAGGACTCGTGAATTATCATAATATGATTTAGTGTACTAAATCATATAATGCCCCCCCCCCCCCATGCTTTTCTGTAATAGTAACAAAATATAATTTCTTTCCCAATTATTATATTCCATTGAATTACACTATTTAATATGTTATTAGTTATTTATATACAAAAATATTAACTTTCGTCAATGAATGACATAATAATAAATACAATATTTTTTTATATAGTCATCATTGAAACCAAAATAAAAATACATATGGTTTTTAAAAACACTAGATTTAGTATTTTTAAAAAACATCAAAATAGATTTATTTTGATGAAATATTCACTTTCAAATAGATGAATCATCATGCTTTTTGAAAAAAACAATGTTTCAAAAACTGGACCATGGGCAATGAAGTATTTATTTCGCAATCAGGTTGAACGCTCATGGTTAAAATTCAAATAATAAAAAAAGATACATCTCAAAAACTACTCAAAACCTTATTCAAACCAATTTTCTTTGCTTTAACTTTTAGTTAGATTTAATTAATTTTTTATCGTAAGTGTCATAATAGCCCAAAGCGCAACGAACCCGTCTCAAATTTATAAGGCCGTAGGGCGATGGTTCGAATCTGGCGTGTACCAATCTTTTTCTGACTTAAGTACATAACTTTCACTGACTCCGTGCCTCAGAGAACACGTTAAGCTGTCGGTCCCGGACGCTGTCAATAGATAGCGGTCGTTACAATCCCCAACCTGCAGTGGAGCAGCGTGGTGGATTTAAGCTGGAATTTAAGCCCCCCCCCAACCCCGCAACCCCGCAAGCATCCCCGGGGAGGCCTAAGCCCCTGCAGTGGAGTAAAAATGGGCTGATGAAGTGAAGCGAAGCGAATCAATATTTTAGTTTTCATTTCAGACTTCATTTTTCGAATTTTCTACCCATGGTTGACAAATTATGGGGAGTTACCATACCATTATATGCCGGTTCACAAATTATACCTACACTCCAAATTTGAGCTGTGTTGTACCAATATAGTGAAATGGGTCTGACAGACAGACGACTGGATGAAATTATAAGAATTCAGTTTTTTGGCAAATAGGCTACGGAACTCTGAAAATTAGACAAATTATTACTCTTGTAGAATTTGTGTACATGGCTCCGTAGCTAAATGACAAAATTAATTATAATTTTGTTCTGTCCATCCGGCATGTCACAGGTATGAGACCAAGCAAGAGGATATGCTGTATGTACCCACTGTGAGATTATTTGTTAGACGTATATTAAAAATTTTATGAAATTTATTTATCATCACAGTAAGCCCTATCTTAAAAAAAATTAAATAGGAAGAATTTACAATAACATTTTTGGCTCTTATAGGGGGGAGAATGGGGATGGATTGATAGCGAGAAGGGAGATCTCAAAACTCTTTAGTTTTTTTTAAAGATTTTTTTATGGGGTATACAATTTACATTAGGAAGTAATATTTACATTAAGTAAAAACTAAATAATGTGAATAATGAAAGCCTTGTCGACAGAGACAGGCAAAATCTAATAATGTATAAATCAGTCGTAAGTAAGATTAACCGACTTATACACTTTACAAAAGCTCCAAATCACCGATAAATCTCGACAACAAAGTGATACGTTAACGGGAAACTTCATCATTGCGAATAAATTCATTACATTCCCTTTTCTATTACTCCCAAGTTCGGAATTATACAGAGGGTATGCGCCAGCAGGGTTGTATATCGCCACCGAAAACGGCCCACAATAAAATCGGTACATCGCCCCTGCTGAATAAGCAAAAGCGAAATAACGCGGAAAGCTCGAGGTCAACTAAATTAATGCTCGCGTTTAATTGTGTTCTCGCTCCTCCTTCAATCGATTGACTTACTTTGACACCTCTGAAGGTTTCTTAAGTGTACTTAAACTTCTCTTACTGTCGGCTGTGAATAATTGAATCACACACTAAAAGACCAAAATATTTCTGAAGCGATCACTCTTTATTCAAGAAAATTGTAGCTGTTAGAAGTAAATTCACTTAATAAAGCACTATATTTGTCACCATAATAATAATACCTGAGACATACCACACAGCGCCATCTGGGCCCAAAGTAACCAAGTATCACGCTTGTATTATGGGGTACTAGTCAACTGATATACATACTTAAATATTCTTTATATAATATACATGTATAGATATATTTACACCCAAACACGGAACGAATAGACATGTTCATGCACACAAATATTTAATTGTCCCGGGCGGGAAATGAACACGCGGCCTTTGGCTCCGCAGTTAGGGTATCTAACAACTCAGCCAATCATTCAGTCAAAGGTACTATTATTTCCCAAATAAGTAGATTTCTTGATCATGTAATCAGTATGGAGACATTAATTTCGACCATTAAAATGAGAATTCCACATTACGTTTTTTCTATAGAGGCTATAGCACAGTTACCACGCTTTTACAACGTCAGTAACGTGTAGAATTTTTATATGAATTTAAAAACTATGTGTGTTTTTTCTAATACACCAAGACGAAGTTAGCTTGAAAGTGAAATAAATAAATAAATATTTGTATAAAATTGCTTACTTTGTAAATAATGAGTGAAAATTTCAATCTCTTCTTGATAACAGAGTCGCGAAAGTAAATCTGACCTCCATACATAGAATAATAAACTAAGTCGAATATGCGTCAATGGTTTCTACATTCATTCATGAATGTTTAAATCTATCTCCATAAATTGTTTATGTCTAAACAAAAACCATATTTTCTTCATAGACTACGATGTTGTTTTTTGCTACCAGTTATATTTCATTGCTACGGAATAATATAATACTTCTTTCTTACTAGAATATTCGGAAGTCGCCATTTAGATAAGTCTGTATTAATTAATTTTCATTGAAGTACATATTTGATGTAAGTCGAGGTATATCGGAATAAAACGAGAAATATTAATTTGAATTAAAATAACTGTGAGTGATTTTAAAGTTACAGTCTGTGACTCTTTTCTCGAAATTTGAATATAAATGCTAATATTTAATTCCGTCTGATCCAAACCATATTTTCAATTCCTCTTCTTGGGAGATTATTATAATTTTATCCGTTAAGTAGGGTTATTCCGAATTCTAATGAATGTTCATGAAAAGTTTTGTAGAAAGTTAGCGACATTACTTTACTACATTACGGCAGTAAGATTATTTTGTATTAATATTAAAACCATTACTTTTATTTTGTTAAAACCGATAAATTTAAAGATTATATTATTTTAACAGTTTACAAAGATATTATAGCAGGTATATTATTATATATACTAACTTTGTAAAGCTCTCGCTCAAAGGGTCGTTATATTCGTTTTATTCATAATCTTTTCATATTCGTCTATATGAAATAAACTTACGTAACCTGTTAGTATTAAGCAATGACATTAGAAATACTGTGTATATTTGTGCATATTTTTATTTCATTTATTTTATTTATTTTATTTTTATTTTCAACACTTCCAAACCACTAGTTCAATTCAACCAATTTTATTTGATGGGAAATTACTGGAAAGCGTTAGAACGTGCGAACCTTCTTGAAGACCACAATGAGGTATACCGGGTATTCGGCTGAACGTAGTCCAAAAAATTATAGATCATGTAGACCTAACGGAACTAAATAAAAAGTTTCAAGTGAACAGATGGCGCAAACTAACGGTCACAGAGAAAAAACATGTTTAGCGTTGATCTGGGTTCATTGCTAATACTTCACCAAAAATGAAAGAGTAGATTGAAGCCATTTCATACAAAACCTCGAGTAAGAAGTTGTACTCCTATAGGTATACGTAATTAAGCGTGGAAGTATCAACTTCGTTTTCGCGCACCACACATTATGGAGTAAGCATAAAATAAATTCGAGGACGGTCGATCAAGGAGTCAATATGGCTCTAAATTATGACGTTTATCACAGTTGTCTGGTTTCGTCACACGACGGTGTCTAAAGTCGCACACACACCTATTACTCCTGCAGAGATTGGAAATTGTGTTTTCATACAAAATCTATTCAATGTTGCCTCCATAGGCTAAACGCGTTGATCTGGGTTCAGCCGAAAATCATGTATGTAATATACCTCGCATTCGGACACATTTTGAACTTATAGAGCGTGTAGAGCTCACCGAAGTTAACAAAAAGTTTCAAGTGAACAGATGGCGCTAAATAACGGTTACCGAGAAAAACGTGTTTAAAATTTCATTGTAATATTTTGCAATGAAATGAACGTCTTCCACCAACCCGCACTGGAGCAACGTGGTGGATTAAGCTCCAAACCCGCTCATCTCAAGGGGAGGCCTAAGCCCCTGCAGTGGGGCATCAAACGCCTTAAAAACTAGCTTTGGATTTTAATGAGCGTCACACGAGACTCGAATATCAATATACGGTTAATTTTATGAATTGATATTTTTAACAGCTGGATATTCTTCTGGCTTTATTCTGATGTTTTCAAACAAGCTTTGACATAAACTTATCACATTTTTCGCATGTAAATCGTTGAAGTATTTTCCAATGTTTTAAACCTGTCACGAGTTTAATCAGATTTTCTATTTAAACTGCTCCTTTATTTGTGTTAAGTAAACTGAAGTTAACTGCGCACTTAATTAAGTTCGTTGTGAGGTCCTTGTTAGAGCCGCTCTCGGACAAAACTCGTTCGTTGCTTATCGCTTTAAAAACTTTAAACTTTTCAAGACTTCGCGGCAACTTAAATAGAAAGTCTATTGTCAAGGTTATCGGTATTTAACTAAAGGCAGTCTCGTAATGAATACTTGTTACAATCTGTTTGGTAGCTGAACAAAATTTAATTTTATAAAACATTAAACTACTGGTAATGGGGTAATTGTGGTAAATATACAGTTCCGATAATTCGAAACCTTTCACAATATACCTTTATTTATTTCATATTTGATCACAAGAATAATGTATGTCCATTTTCCTATTAAGGATACAATATGATTACCTTCGTCGTTTTTCCACGAAAATTCCGAGTTAATCTATAATGGAAAATGAATTTTGTTATTTTATTATAAAAGGTTTGGTGTTTGGGCATCAATAAGATACACAAAATATCTAGATAGCTCATTTGGGTGTTGGCAATAAGGCTCTGTGTGCTGAATGGGGTATACCGTACATAATCTATAGTTATATGCTCAAAGGCTTAAACATTATGACCAATCAAACATGCTATTGAATTATATTTTAATCGTGGTATTGTCTTCGATTGGAAGAAATTGGGAAAATTGTTGGTCTTCATTTAGGCTATCTTTTTTAGGATTCGCAATTGCCAGAAATTTTTGTAGTTTTCTTATTTCGTTTCTTGCAACACAAACTTACGGTTTCTTAATTTTGTACAACGGTATAATAAACCATTGCTAATACTTCACCAAAAAGGAAAGAGTAGATTGAAGCCATTTCATACAAAACCTCGAGTAAGAAGTTGTACTCCTATAGGTATACGTAATTAAACGTGGAAGTATCAACTTCGTTTTCGCGCACCACACATTATGGAGTAAGCATAAAATAAATTCGAGGACGGTCGATCAAGGAGTCAATATGGCTCTAAATTATGACGTTTATCACAGTTGTCTGGTTTCGTCACACGACGGTGTCTAAAGTCGCACACACACCTATTACTCCTGCAGAGATTGGAAATTGTGTTTTCATACAAAATCTATTCAATGTTGCCTCCATAGGGCGTGGCGCAAGAACTATCATGGCTCCATGTATCATATGTCATATTCTGATTTTGTCATTTCGTTGAAGTACAGGGGGTCATTTGGGAGTTTTGTGAGACAGGCAGATTGCACAAAGACTTTTCGAGATATCAGGATGAACGTGATGTCAAAAGACGCAGCTCGCCAAGCTCTACAAGATAGCAAAAGATAATTTAAAAAAGTTCAAAAACAAAAAAAAAATATCGACAAAAAACGAAAAAAATCGCAATTTTTTTCCCCGATTTTCATTTTGGGAGCCTGATATCTCAAGAACTAGGTCCAAATAAGAAAAAAATAAAAAAACGGCTCGGGATAATTAGACGGGGGATCGATTGAGACTAAAATTGTTAGAATCGGACTTACAACCGAAAGTAGTAGTTAAGGGTGCCCTTAGTTGGAAGTGCGTCGGTGTTACATTTCGTACTAATTCGGTTTGTTCGATCGAATGTTATATTTCGAAGTTTTAAGCGTATTCAGATGCAGTTGTATACTTTTTTTTTGCGAAAAAAAATTATTTTGAAAAATATTATCCAAAATATGTGTGTTAACTTTATTTCGTTAGGTTCATTTCCAATGTCGTAAGAAGTTCGTGCGAAAGCAGGAGATCCGTTGATTTTTTTACTTTGACACGTTACATGATCCGTACAAATAAATATTATAACATTACATAGAAGATCGTTACGCGATATCATAAAACATTATTACTAATTTAGGTGCTGTGATCTTTTAATTTTTAGCACCTACGAGTATTTAAGCAGTACGAGAGTAAGCAGCAATTTCGACCTTTGCTTGCATTGTTAATCTTACTAGAAAAATCAAAAGTTGGGAGGTCCGTAAGTATTGTCACGAATTACTATCACTATGATAAATTTTTGGTAGGTGGATATGGGTGTATAATACTGCAGCGCGCTTTTCAGTACCTAAAAATAAAAAAAAGTGACTTTTCCCAAAACCTATATTTCGTATACTGGTATAATATTTGTTACACGAACGAAAATGTTAGTATCAATTTCACAAATTTTTAGTAAATCGTTCAAAACTTTAATTGTATTCTCTCTGCTTACGCATCAAGAGAATAAAATTGTAAGATAAATTTTCTTCTATGTAATTTGAAATTATTGTACGAGCCGTTGGCTTAATAGTCCAAGATCCCAGTCACCCCAGACTTACGTGATTTTAGGAAAGATGAAATGCTTAGGATCGGTAGTATAACATAAACTTAGAAAAGAATGGATACTCGCTAAACTGAAAGCGGGGCCGTTTTACAGGTAGCAAGTATATTTGTAAGAAAATAACGTAAACTATTACGGTTTAAAAAAGAAATCGATTTTCGACATCGGTTTGCTAAACCAAGGTCGTTTGCGACATTGGTTTGCAAATCGTTGGTGTAAAAATCCGAAAACGCTGATCTTTAATTATCAGTAATATAGACTAAAAACTAACAACACACTAATTCAGAGTAGCTTCGAGTAGTAAGAGAGAGATATTTACGCGTCAGAGTGCATGTCACTTGTACTTATGCGCTTGAATAAGTATGCATGTTTTTTTTCCGCCTTTGATACCTGCTACCTGTAAAACGGCTCCGCTTTCAGCTTAGCGAGTATCCATTTCTGTTTTAGTCAATACTACCGATCCTAAAAATTTCATCTTTCCTAAAATCACGTAAGTCTGGATTGACTGGGATTTCACTCTATAACGCATCTATGACCAAATGACTGACCGCAAGTAGGTACATGAAATAGTGCTGTATTATCACTTGTCAAATATTCAAATTTTAATAAACTCGTATCCACATTTGGTTACGGGTACCAATAATTACATTGTCATGTACGACCTTGAAACCGTGTAGTTTTGTTATTTGTATCACTAACTTACACAATTTTTAATTTTTAAAAAATTTTATTTCGATATAAATAAAATATAGATCTTTTAATTATATTTATGGTAGACCCGCGCTCTAAGACGCTAACACAAGCGGCTGTACAGTTTTTGTTCTTGATACTTTGAGCGCCACAAATTGATTTATCGATGGAAATTATTAGACACATGATATTAGCAATACAAAGGCATCGTCAGCGTATAGGCAAAATGCTGAATGAATAGGTATCTACATCAATTCAGATCGCAGGAACCGTGGAGGCAGAAAATACTGAATTGAAACGAATAAAGCAGGCGACGCAATTTATCAGAATAACGAGCTTTTTCGAATCTCCCTTATGTGACAGTCGGTTCATTTATTTTTTCTTATCCGTTCGGGTGCGATCACATGTTGAGTATTTGTCTCGCGTCGCCCGTTTCGGTCGTTATCGGGCAAACGTCGGCGCGTGTCGATTTGTCACCACAGCGCGCGACGCAGCCGGAAAGGGAAACTTTGTGCATGCCATAGTTACTTACAATTATACACGTGCATGCGTGTAGGCATAAAAGTACGAATTGACTAGAAGCCTCTTATACTCTAGCTAGCTAGTGCAAGATGGCGAGGTTTGATCCGGGGTTTTTTAAAGTTAAACCCCACAAAATTGCGTAATGTCACTTCGATACTGTGAACTGACATTTATGACTCTATACGACGTGTTACAAAATACTCCGTAAAATATAACTAATTATCAAAGCCAAAAATTTTGTCAACCCTAGTAAGCTGTCATGTCAGGGAACCAGATTATTTAACAGAAAGGCCTACGTACCTATTTTACCTAATAATTGTCTACTTTAATAGTTTTTTTATTTGTCATTCATAAATGTTTGCTGCCTCAATACAAGGATGTCATTATACTCTAGTATTGGCTTCAAAAAATGTCAAGTTGGAAAAAAAATTGTTGTCAATTTCAAATCTTCTAATCGATATCCTACAACTATCCTATAACTATTAGTGCTGTGATCTGCTTGTTTTCCGGACCTCACACCCTTGGACTTCTTTTTGTGGGATTATGTGAAGGACAGGGTGTATTTCTCCGATTGCCCAACGGTTGCCGAGATGGAACAGCGTGTTAGATCGGTTTTCGGATCAATAACACCGACGATGGTGCGAAATGCCACACAAGCCATATCCCGACCAGCGAGGTTGTGTATTGAGCAAGGCAGAGCACACTTTGAACCGTTTCTGTAAATTTGACGTTTATTGTGAAAAAATAAGTGTTCGTTTAGATTGTTTCGTTAGGTTAGGTTTTTTAAAATTTTTGTGGTTCCGCGAATTAGGTAGAAATGTAGGTACATTCTGCGTAGTTTACTCTTTAATTTTACTGAAATAGGGTTTGCACATCAGTGAAAATAATAATGTTTTTGATTTTTTTGGGGTATGTTATGCAGCGTTACTACGGTTCTTAAATATAAACCCGTTATAAGACCCTATTTTAACCTCCTTTTGGCTTTGCGGGTAGTTTTGTAACACCTTGTAAAACCAAACGCTGCTGTAAAATAACTTTACTCTATGCATGTAGATGTATTATTAATATTATTACTAAATATTATTATTAATATTAATTATTGTTATTAAATATTATTAATATTTATTATTATTAAATATTATTAATGATAATAATAATTATTATTAAATATTATTAATATTTATTATTGTTAGGTTCTGCGTATCGTATGTGACGTTAAGCACTACACCTGTTAAGTTTTTATACAATTTCCTAAATCACCTTCTTTAGTGGTCCAGAGTACTTATGTCAAATATATTTATAGATCCAAAATGGGATCTTGTTACTTCAGTAAGATATAACGAAACAGCGAAGTAAAAACAAATTTATAAATAACTACATACCGTACCATCAGCCCATTAATGCCCCACTATAGTGGGTTAGGCCTCCCCTTGGGATGAGAGAGCTAGGAGCTTAATCCACCACGCTGTTCCAGTGCGGGTTGGTGAATTTTAACGACTGCCAGATGGCAGATTGATCGAGACCGACGACGTCACGGCTTAACATGCTCTCCGAGGCACAGTCAGTGTTTTATGTACATAAATCAGAAAAACTCCCTATGGTGCATGCCTTGAGATTCTAACCACAGCCGACTTAACAAGAAGCTCGCTCGCTACTACTCGACTATCACGGCAATAATTACATGGTTGTAACATATTGTAACAAGATACGGTTATTTCAAAATCTTTCTTTTTTCCTGTCTGAATGAAACTTGGCCATATCTAGCTATCATTTTGCTACTCCAACCTTTCCTAGCTTTAACCATTATTCAATCTTCATCTCATGCAAATCTGCTTGCATGACCTTTTATTTGTCAACTGTATATCAATTATATTCGTAAATAACTTACTTAAGAAAATATCCATAATCTACAACAAGGATATGGACGTGTATGTACAAATATGTACAATTTAAGTTATATCCTTAATCTAAATCTGGTATTCACAACAAAGGATCATCAGCTGCAATTGAACGATTTTTAGTTATATTCGTAAGTTTGAAGTTTTTTGCTGTAAGTATAAGTGAGATGTAGTGGTCCTTCGACATACAAAGAAACTATGCACATTCATTACGGTAGCGAAATTATTAGAATTCGAATTGGAAAACTCTGGAAATGATAAAATAAGAAGTATCCCGTTTGAACACTAATTACGCAGTTAATCCTTGTTGTTTAAATTAACAGAGTCGTTATTTCGCAAATTATCACTTACGCTAGAGCAACCTGTAGTTAATAAAACATGCAACTGTTAAAATAAACGTTATACAATATAGTTATAATTGATGTATATGCAATTAAGAGCAGCCTTCTGTCTGCTCTCGGACTATAAAATGCAGACGCCATTTGAACGTAGACCATTTATTTCCATCCATGCCGACTGCAAAGACTTTTACAGTCTAATTAATTACTTACGCCCCCTACCGTTGTAAATATTTCATTGTTTTAAAGGGTAACTTTGTTTCCTTACGACCTGTGTGCTGGCTTGCCTCTAATTTTGTTTATGTTATTGTGCATTGTGACAAATTAAATTATGTATGCATGAAATTGTTTATTGAGACAAGAAAACGTGCTGTATCACATTGACGCGTAGCAACGCTGTCACGCTCGGTTGCTACACGCGTAGGCCCAAACTGTCAAACTACCATCACAAGATAGATTAAATATGGCCCCAAAGACTTTTAGAGCGGCTACTGGATGCACCACCAAGGATGAAAGAAGAACCAAACTCGAAATTTGAAACATAGAAGGACAGAAGAAAATCGATCGCCCGTGAATATATAGAGATAACTTCCCCTTGTGCATGTGCAAGAGTTATAAAAAGGAATAAAAATATATTATTCCTGTAAAGCTAAGTCATAATTTCTTATTCCACCACCTAATATCTTTACATTGGTGGAGTCGCGCCGAGGTTATTCATATTAATCAATTCATACGATAATTAATATGTAAAATAAATTAAGTGTATAAAAATAAGTGAGTGAAACGCATAAAGTGAATAAAAGACGATAGTAAAGCTGAGTTATAATTTCTTATTTCACCACCTAATATCTTAACAATTATACACAGAAAGTAAAAAAATCTGTTGTCAAAAAAATATAGTCTTCAATATTGTTACGTGTTAGGGTTCGAAGGATTGGGAGAGAAAGACCTGCTGACTCTTTTGAAGACTTTATTAACTAGCACTAGGTCCAACACAAAGCACTAAGTCCAAACACTAAGCACTAACGATGTCCTAGCTCGTAACCAAGTCGTAGGTTTCACTGGTATCACTCTTGATCACTAGTTTTCACTTCGAAGTCGCCTCGAAGGTAGCCCAAAACTGAACTGAACTCGCTCGCCTCCCTGCGGTTATTTATATGGACTGAGACGAGCCCCCAGACTATTCCAGAACTTACCCGACTCACGCGAATGTGATCGACTGGGTTGGATGATTCTGGAAAGTCTCACGCATGTACTCGGTTTTTGAGACTATACTTTTCCTCTAACGCCATCTAGTATTGAGTAGGGGGTTTCGTGTTTTCTTTGTTCTTTAAGTGATTTACTGGTTGACGCTAGATGGCGGTAGTTGCTTTGTGTGTTCGTAACAATATATACAAATACCGCATATTCTTGGACCAAAGCAATTTGCATTGATATAAGATTTTTTTTATATGTGCACACGGAAGAAAAAGAATTCTCAAATCAATGCAAATTGCATTTGTCTAAGAATATGCTGTATTTGGAAAAGGTTGCTAAGATGACGGTGGGCGTCATGACCAGAGCATTCTCAGCATAATAATAATAGTAATAATATCTGGGACATTCCATATAACGCCATCTAGTCTCAAAGCAAGCAAGTATTATGCTTGTATTATGGGGTACTAGACAACTGATGTATACTTATATATAACAATACATTGAGGCTGTATCGCGATCCCCGCGCCCCGTAAATTTTGTTGGTTCCCGTCCCGTACTTAAAATATATACCGCACTCTCTGTAGCGGTTAAGAACGTTATTTAATAGTTTACAGTTGCAATAACTATTTAGTCGTGGAAAATTTTGGTGAAGATGACATAAACTCTAGCTTCCGGCTGCGGCTTCTGCGCTTGATTTTATACTTTTCTTCTTAGCAGTTAGAATTCTTTTGCCCTATATTCCTAATTTTTATTTCATAACTTATCTGAACCAGATACGTTATTTGATTTTTAAACTAGTACGCGTAGATGATTTAAAAAAATATTTTAAAAGTCTTATCGTTCATTAATGCATAAAAACGCAATAGCTTATTACAATTGGCTAGGACTTTTTATTGTGTAAATTATTTATATCTTATTATTTTTCATCTTAATTATTTTTCGAATATTTTATATAATTTTCGAATAACTGCAAAAAAACAAAAATTCACCCCCTTCATCTTCTGTACCCCTGGAAAAAAAATGGCTCTTATTGGTGGTTTTCAGAACATGGCAAGGCCGTAAAAAACAGGCCTCAACAAAATACGGTCACAAATTTTTTTGAAGTTGAAGCCTTTTTAGTGTTAATTTTTTTGTCTAATGTGTATAAGCTACGAGCGTCTAAAAATCTATAGTTAACTATATAAAAATAGAGATAATTTATAAAATATGTTTTTAAAATCCTGTAAAAAAATATTAGGGTCCTCGCATTTTATTGTCCTTCCCATCCACGTCAACTCCATTGCTTCCACAGTTTTCAATTTTACGTTACTGTTATTACTTATTATTATATATTACTATATATTTTTATTGTGTTAGCTTATTATTAAATGCTAGTCAGTAGAATGCCAACACACATAAAACAAATGTTATTGTATACCTTAACAAAATATCTAACGAGAAACCTATACCTTTGGTAATACCTAGGTATACCTAGCTACCAAGGTACTTATGTGTTGAACTGTGTCAGCTTCTTCGGCACACACGACTCGGCGAATGGATGAAAGAAGGCCCCAAAAAAACGGACGTGGGTTGAATTTTACGTTGGCACGTCTTACGATTTGTTAGAACGCTTAAATTGTAATAAAGCTCCGGAGTAACACATGTATATACAAGCTATAGCCTGTCTCGTATCACCATGACTTTGTCGAAAGATTTAATACCTTAAGTTTTGTACAGCAAAGTCGATATTTACTTTAAAAACGTAAGTGGCGTATATCGTTCATAATACACTGAACGCGACATTCCAGGTTTATAGAAAGAGGTGTAACAGGAATCCACGTGGAATACACGTATTCTATTTACCTTAACAAGTGCTACCATTACACATTATGCGGGTTCGTCCTCAATATTCCAATGTTTTTTTTTTCTGTTGTGCGTATTTTTGGGACAAACGCAGGAACTTTTGTTGTAAGGTTTTTTTTCATCATCTGTCTATCTATATAAAAAATATACGCTTTATGGTGGGGCCACACCTACGTGCAATGATCGAGTATCGTCTTCTTTGTATGGTTACACTTTCATTCTGCAGGTGTAAGTACACAGTTAGTGCGATAAATTATTAACGAGATCACACATTAGTGTAGCCTTGTCATTATATTATCATGTTTGTAACTATACATATTTGGTATAGGTAACATTAGTTAACATCTTCAACCTAAGCAAAATCAAATATATTGTCGTCACGTTTTTGTTTTTCAAACTTCGAAGTTGGATTCTTTTGTGAAACTTTGATCTATTGAAGTTTCACAAGATTTCACAAGATCAAAGTTTCACAAAAGAATCCAACTTCGAAGTTTGAAAAACAAAATTATATATACATACTAGCTTTCCGCCCGCGGGCTTCGCTCGCGTGGACTACACAGGTGTACCGGGACAGGTACAGGAACGCGACGCTCCAGAACATTGTAGCACTTTCTAGAGCATTCTGAAACTTAACTACCTAATAAATCTCTATATCTAATTTCGTAAAAATACATTTAGCCATTTTAGCATGAAGAATAGTTATCCCCAAAGTCGGTCCCAAAATCAGTCAGCTGTTTTGGAGATTAATAATAACAGACAGACATACTAACAAACACTACAGTTTTTATACGTATATAAAAAAAATGCTTTTCACTCCTGACAACGCGCTCTTTAAGTTTGCAAAATTTCAGTAAAATCTGATCAGCCGTTTTGACGATTAGCCCTAACAAACAAATAGATAAACACACAGACAAAAACCAACTTATGTCACTCCTGATAACTTTTTTATGCCTGCAAAGATTCATAAAAATGATTTAGTCGTTTTGGAGATTAGCTGGAACAAAAAGACAGACAGACAACCACACGGACAAAAAGTTACCTACATCATTCCTGACAACCTATTTTAATGTCTGCATCGTTTCATTGAAATCTTTAAAAGTTTAGCTCGAACATACATATAGACAGACAGACAAACAAAAAGTAGCCTATGTCTCACTTTCGGTAACGCCCTCTGTATCTCTGCAAAGTTTCATTGAAATCGGTTCAGCCGTTTCGAAGATTAGCCGGAACAGACAGACAGACAAAAAACTTGGTGGCAGTTATAGGAACTGCCGATAGAAGTGAAAACTTAAAGTGAAACATTAAGTTTGAGTACCAACACGATAGGTCTGCGATTGATAGTTTTGATAATATAAGTCTTTTTAACATTTGGTCACGTGGTCACATAAATCTCGCCTAAATATCAAGTTTAAGTACCAACACGATAGGTCTGCGATCGAGGGTTTCGAAAATATAAGCTTTTAAAAATTTGGTCCCGCGGTCACTTAGATCTCACCAAAACAACAAGTTTGAGTACCAACACGATAGGTCTGCAATTGATGGTTTCGAAAATATAAGCTTTTAAAAATTTGTACACATGGTTGCATAGATCTCGCCAAAACATCAAGTTTGAGTACCAACACGATAGGTCTACGATTGATGGTTTTGAAAATATATGCATTTAAAAATTTGGTCACGTGGTCACATAGATCTCGCCAAAACATCAAGTTTGAGTACCAACACGACAGGTCTGCGATTGATAGTTTC
This sequence comes from Luffia ferchaultella, assembly GCA_949709985.1. Taxonomy (NCBI): domain Eukaryota; kingdom Metazoa; phylum Arthropoda; class Insecta; order Lepidoptera; family Psychidae; genus Luffia; species Luffia ferchaultella. Next base: position 5,637,231 of record OX453249.1, on the reverse strand, counting down.
GAAAATATAAGCTTTTAAAAATTTGGTCGCGTGGTCACATAGATCTCGCCAAAACATGAAGTTTGAGTACGAATACGATAGGTCTGCGATTGATAGTTTCGAAAATATAAGCTTTTAACAATTTGGTCACGCGGTCACATAGATTTCACCAAAACATCAAGTTTGAGTACCAACACGATAGGTCTACGATTGATGGTTTTGAAAATATATGCATTTAAAAATTTGGTCACGTGGTCACTTAGATCTCGCCAAAACATCAAGTTTGAGTACCAACACGACAGGTCTGCGATTGATAGTTTCGAAAATATAAGCTTTTAAAAATTTGGTCGCGTGGTCACATAGATCTCGCCAAAACATCAAGTTTGAGTACGAACACGATAAGTCTGCGATTGATAGTTTCGAAAATATAAGCTTTTAAAAATTTGGTCACGCGGTCACATAGATCTTGCCAAAATATCAAGTTTGAGTACGAACACGATAAGTTTGCGATTGATAGTTTCGAAAATATAAGCTTTTAAAAATTTGGTCACGTGGTCACATAGATCTTGCCAAAACATCAAGTTTGAGTACCAACATGATAGGTCTGTGATTGATACTTTCGAAAATGTAAGCTTTTAAAAATTAGGTCACGTGGTCATATAGATCTAGCCAAAACATCAAGTTTCAGTACTAACACGACAGGTCTGCAATTGATGGTTTCGAAAATATAAGCTTTTAAAAATTTGTTCATGTGGTCACATAGAAACGTCTGCAAAGTTTCATTGAAATCGGTTTAGTCGTTTTGGAGATTAGCCGGAACAGACAGACAGATGGACAGACAGACAGACAAAAAGCAACCTGTGTCACTCCCGACAATACCCTTTGCACGTCTGCCAAGTTTCATTGAAATCAATTCAGCCGTTTCGGAGATCAACTCAAACAGACAGACAGATGGACAGACAGACGGACAAAAAGTAGCCTATGTTACCCGCAGTAATGTCCTCTGCACGTTTGCAAAGTTTCATCGAAATCGGTTCGGCCGTTTCGGAGATTAGCCGGAACAGACAGACAGACAGACAGACACTTCAATTTTATTAATATAGAGATAAGCATATTGACCATGTCGTCATGCATCTTTCTTTTTTTTATAAATATTAAATAAGGTATGTCAATTCATCCTCAATGACATAAGAGAAGTAATTTGACCTGTCTTGCGTCATCAGTGAGCTTACGCGTTGGTTCCGTTACACGCTTATGTTGCACTTTGCTACTGCAAGAAATACGTGATGCGAAAAGTGTGATAAATAACCATTTTATATACGTTACGAAAAAATATTACAATAGCATACTAAAAATATCATGACAAAACTTAAAATACTAACTTAAAATGTATTATCGTTTGTAGATAATTAAACGAAAACATCTGAAATTACAAGTAATCATAAAAGTACGAATTGACTAGAAGCACTCTTCTGCGTTTACCGTCTAACCACTCATACCTCCCTCCCCTCACCTCGTTTTCACCTCCCCTAAATCCCCGCGCGCCGGTTTTCACCCCCGCGAAATTGCGTTTGACATTTTCGATACTGAGAAGTGACATTTATGACTCTATTGAAACTAAACGCTGCTGTCAAATGTATTTACTCTATGCAAGAAATATAAAATTATCTCACAATGTCTGTTGCAAAGGAACGATCCATTTAGGTATAATTTAATTTGAGGATTGGCTGAGAAAGTTATTTTAGACAACATCCATGATGTCGTTCATCTGTTCGCTGTTATTGGCGGTCTGCTCATCGCTTTGCATGATTGCTGAATTTAGTCTGTCGATGATAGATTGCCGAGTTGGATGTGGTGAGCGGTTTTTTAGTAACGTCGCTTCTGACAAAAATGGGTATACAAATTTTCAGTTAGGCATGAACAGAAATTGGCTGTGTCTAAATGTGTAAATGGCAAAAATGGAACACTTATATAGTTTCGCTAAGTCCGTTCACCTGTTCGCAGTGTTTCTCAGAGACTATTGCTACGTGGAAGATACGTGTTCTCTATGAACTACTATACAATAATGCAGTAAAGTTGGGAAAAAAATTATTTGGGATGAGTCGTCATACGTTACGAAAAAATCAACGGATCTCCTGCTTTCGCACGAACTTCTTACGACATTGGAAATGAACCTAACGGAATAAAATAAACACGCATATTTTGGATAATATTTTTCGAAATAAATTTATTTCGCAAAAAAAATAACACAACTGTATGTGAATAAACTTAAAACTTCGAAATATAACATTCTATACGATATTTCGATCGAACAAACCGAATTAGTACGAAATGTAACACCGACGCATATCCGATTTCCAACTAAGGGTACCCTTAACCACTACTTTCGGTTGTCCGATTCTAACAATTTTAGTCTCAATCGATCTCCCGTCTAATTACCCCGAGCCGTTTTTTTATTTTTTTTTTATTCGGACCTAGTTATCGAGATATCGGGCTCCCAAAATGAAAATTAGGGAAAAAAATTGCGATTTTTTTTGTTTTTTGCCGATAATTGTTTTGTTTTTAAACTTTTTCCAAATTATCTTTTGCCATCTTGTAGAGCTCGCCGAGTTGCGTCTTTTGATACTACGATCATCTCGATATCTTGAAAACTCTTCGTGCAATCTGCCTGTCTCACAAAACTCCCAAATAATCCCCTATACTCCAACGAAATGAAAGTCATTTCCAATGACAAAAAATTTCAGCATGCACTAACGTTAAGAATTACCTTTTTTACTCAAGTTATTTGTTGTTTGGTTGATGGTAGGAGCTTCTAAATTCCTATCTTTTGTTAGAATCACGTGTACCCCAAAACGCCAAACTGTTGTGTTTGAATATATAAAAAGTATGCAGGATAGTAATATATATAATTAAGTGAAAAGGAAAACTATCAGAGCTAACTAGGCTATATAAGTTAACGCATACACGTACTTGGATATGTGCTAATTTCGTAAAAATTCCATTGGCCAGTTTCGTTGTATTGATTTCTAAATATAAATATATGGGAATATTTAATATTGTAATAATATATTTATGATAATTATATTACTTTTCGAAATAAAGATTGCTATTTAATTATTTTGCAAAATTTGCGGCTATATCCGATTCCCGCCAACGTAGTGTCTTCAAGAGACAAGGAATTTAATTATAAAATACTATACTTGAAATGTTTGACTGAAGTATTTCTGAAATATATATTAGTTTATAATTTGAAACACATTTCTATTTAACTTTATATCATGATGATGTAGGTATTCAATAACAGATATTAACCTCTTTCGCGTCGCAGCGGGTTCTTGGGACCCAAGCGGGACATTTTACGGTATTTAAACAATTTTAACGAGCTCGTCATATTTGCTTACTCCAATGCGCTCGAGCCCCGTTTATCTGTGCCCTTTTTATTTGCCGTGAGTGTATTAAGATGAATGGGGGCACGTATGAGTTATCTACTTTTTACGTTTGAAATAATGTTTCCGTATACCTATTGAAGTGTTACATCTTTTGAAGTTTGCACGAACACAATATAATATGTGTACGTGAAGATTTTTTTGTGTTCGTAAGAATTTGTTTGAAGATTATTTTTTTTTTTGTATGAATTGTAGAAATAAGATAAAACCGGAAATTGTATCGTTCTTAGATCTTTGCGTATATGCATCCCATTGTTATAATATTTACCTATACATACATATAATATAAACATATTACATCGCGCCTGTGAAAACTGGGCGGCATCGATAATTACATATGATTTACCAAAGTTATGAAAGTGTGTGGTGTGGAAAGTTACGAACAGACATCGGGTTTATGTTTATACGTGAATGTATTGCATGAATTGGGCTTTGAAATTGGATATATGTGGTTTACTTGCTGTTTGAATAGAAACTATGTAAACCTTTTGCAGGAGCACTGAAGTTAACAGATTGAATACACAATTTTTATATGCTGAATAATCGGCTATTAAGTACGTGAAGATTATCTCCACTTCGCCTGTTCAAACGCCTGCACACTAACGGAGTATAAGGTGGACCAAGGATGTTTGCCCAATCCATATATGTATATTCTTGTAACTATGGTGTAGATGTAAACTAAACGCTTCCTATTAATTTATTCTTGTTTCAATCAGTTTCAATATTAATTCACTTACTTTTAGACGTATAAAGAGCACTTGCTTAGTACATCTTATTCTAGTACACACACGCATGTTATTCTTGAATTAGGACACCACGTGTAGTAAGTAAAATCGTAAAAAAAGATGAACTTAAATTGGTACCTATTTATACGACTGACGTCCCAATTTCAATAAAATGTAGAAAAAATAGTGTACCGCCCTTATTTAATGTTTCAAAATGAGCTCTACCTATTATATGCTTTGTGTAAGTTTAGATATACTTGGAGTTGGAGCTTTGAAAAATCCAAAAGATTTTTTTTGTGTTTATATTTTGAATCACAATCATATAATCTATACTAATACTTGTTACCTAAACGCCTCGAATTTAAATCGCATCCGTAAGAAGATCCTTCCCACTCATAATGAACAATGTCAAAAACATAAGTTTCTCGTTCTAAAAGATTCATTCCAAAAAACATATATTCTAATTTTCATACCAAAATCGGAGCATTTATTTTTTTCTTTCATTTATTTCTTTGATGTAGTGACAACTTTAAAAATTGTAAATCAGAAGCAAGCATCTTTAAATGTCTTTTTATGTGACACGTTTTATGTATAAGTATCTCTAAAGAACAAAACAATAACAGTACAATAAATAACAAACCAAATAAGTTCATAAATATCAAATTCACGCCAGTAAGCAGCAGTTTAAATATATGAACTGCATGAAAAAAATGCCAATCACTTATTCAGTTTTCATACTGGATCTGCAACGGGAGCGGCCATCAATCTGCGCGCTCCGTCGGGGCCGCTTTACGAGATTCCGACTTGAAACATTGTTTTATTGCATACTACGATATGCTACATCACTCCCTTCTGTTTTTGTATTCGTATTCTATTACTTTATTTATATGTAATGTACTCACCAATTCTCCAGCAATCAAATGTACCTTAATACATACATACAGCTATACAGATAAACAGCTATTTTTTTAAAAACGTATCAATCAACTTCAAGAAAACTTTGCAGGGCTTACCGGATTGACTCAGAGAGTAGGCGACGGTGTTACACCTATTTATTTTCTTCATATATATGTTTCTTCGTATATTATACGGTTTAGTAAGCGAAAAGGAAATTGTTTTTGAAATGTTATTTTAGTTTTTCTTATTTTTTCCGCCCATTGTTTGAATTTTAAGTACATAAAAATAATTATGTACCTGCAAGTTATTTCTCATTTGAGTGTTTTAGTTTCAATGTAAGTGTAAGTATGTTATAAATTTTTATAGAACTTTCATGAACTTTCGACACAAAAACAGTCTTCTTCTTTGAGTTGTCAGATTCACCTCCTTTGCCACAGCCTAAACATGTCATTTATTAAAATTATTTACAAATAACAGGGGTAGGTACATTTAGCTACTAGGCAAGTACCGATTGTCGAAATGTTTTCAATCATGTTTCTTTTTATATTCCAACAGAAATGTCGTGACCATGATTATCCAGATAAAGCAAGAAAAGACAGGCTCTCATAAGACATGGTATTGTTGATGTCAGATTATCTAACAACATAATCCAAATTTACCTAATAGATTTTTTTACGAAACATCACCAAAAAAACCACTATATTACGAATATATCTGTCGTTGTATTAAAAAAAGATCGTAACCATGTATCATTACCAAACTTAGTTAACATCATCATCAGATAGAGCACGTTTCACGTTTCAGCAACTTTCGATAACAAAATCATGAAATTAAAATGGAATTTGTGAGTGTAATCTGCATTAAAAATTTCATAAATGTAGACTTTTATGGAGAATTTTTGTATAATGCTTAAAGACGCCCTTTTTCGTTAAATTAGAACATAATAAATACCTACATAAAATAATAAAAAAATTCAAACGGACGTCAATACATAAGCGAGTTTAAAATTGTGCAATTTAATATTAATTAAAATTAAAAATATGTCAGTAAAATAAACAATGTTATAGTCTAGCTAGGTTATTCTGCGTTCGTCATATAAAAGAACGAAGTGAAGCAATTTTTTACTCGGTCTATTTCTGGAACACAATTTATGGAAGAACCTACCTTATAAAGTACAGTTTACACAATAAAAAATATCAGTCGCTGCAAAACAAAATTAATATTCTCTTAATAATTTTATTTAATTATATTTTTAAAAAACCGCATCATGTACACGATATTTTTAATTAAAAAAAAAAACTGTTTCAAAATGTATAAACTGTATATTTTTTACAACAACGACTTTCACACTCATAAAAAATGCACATTCGCTCGGCTCATCCCTGTTGAAAATTCACGCAAATGTCCGTACGGAATTCGAACTGACCAATTGCATTTGCAGCGAGTGCCTGCGCTTGACGTATGAAAGCATGCCCAAAAATAATGGCTACGAAACATCCGAGAGTGTCCAATGCACGCTGTTACCTCGACTGCCTAAATTATTCACCCCTTTTATGGGTAATGTGTAGTTAGATTGAATGTATTCTTTCATAATACACTAACAAGTCTTGAGAAGTCTAATTAATACGAAACGGACTAGTAACGACAAAAAACCCAAAACGTTATTACATAAAACAGAATCATGATTTAGCTGGTATCTCTGGAAGCAATGGAAAAATAACAAATACATGTAGCAGCTATTATCAAACTAGAATCGTTTGGATTACAAGTTTTTGGTTTATCTAAATTATCTAAAGATATATATGGAGACCGCACTCGCTTGCTTAAGAGAAGTTTCAGTAGACGTTAATTAATTTAATGAATATAATTAACATGTATAGGGTCTATAAACAAAGTTAGTGCTCAGACTGTGTACGTGTTTTAATAACATGATTTCAAGGATTGTGTAAGAACTTGGAAGACTTTACTAATAATAAATTAGCCGAGAAAAACTGGCTTGTTGAGTACTTTGAATAATTTCTGAATTGTACGAAACGATCAAAACCTTTTTAAGTAAAATATCTATAAAAGGAAATACTAAACCGAAGAAAACATAATTCATCTCTCCAACTTCCCATCACTATTGCGTTATGTATATTTCAAGAATATCCTTCAATGAAATATCGACGATATACCTCATACAAAAGGTTAAAATACGGCAGCGCATTTTGATCCCGAAGCTGAAACAATAAAAGTTATCCCATAACACAACGTTTACGGTCCGATAGCTTCTTGTGAGGATGTACTCATATAATATTAATACAGGACGCTCTCGACCCTGGCGGGGTTCTCTCTCGCTTCTGATTCCATACATTATTTACAATGAAACGTCAAACAAGACTTCTCATCACAACTATATTTATATAATAATATTATGTGGTGTCCTTTACGAGCTGAGCGTATGTATTTCGTTTGTGAATTCTTAGGTCAGCTAGATAATTATTCACTCATTAAAGTCGAGGTTCCAAATTTTCAAAAAAGTAGCGCTGTGTTTGAACCCACTAAAGTATGGACCATATTAAAAATAATGTCCCATATGTTGTTAACAAGCAAATGTAGACGTCATTGTGTAAGAAGAGAAACATCTCAAACACAAATTATTAAACGTCTAGTTCCATTGCAAATTATAAATACTCGTATCATCATCATCAGCCCATTTTTACCCCACTGCAGGGGCTTAGGCCTCCCCCAGGGTGAGGAGGGGGGCTTGGAGCTTAAGTCCACCACGCTGCTCTACTGCGGGTTGGGAACTGTAACGACCGCCATCTATTGACAGCGTCCGGGACCGACTGCTTAACGTGCCTTCCGAAGCACGGTGTCAGTGATATTGTGTACTTAAGTCAGAAAAACTCATTGGTACACGCCCGGATTCGAACCATGGCCTTATAAAGTTGAGACAGGTTCGTTGCGCTCTGGGCTATAACGACACTCGTATACTCGTATACTCAAATACTCGTATATATATACTGAAATTAATAAAATATTTCCACCAGATTGAAATTTGCCATAAATATTTCCGTGACTTAAGGTATTTGGAAAAAAATAATAAATAGTAATAAGTAGTAGTAGTAGTAAGTAATAAATAAAAATAAAAATGGTGGTTGGATGCAACCATGTTAAGAGTTATATATAGGATCACGTGGCCTTCGGGTCTAGTCCGCCTCATATATGTCAAAACGGCCAATCAAAAGGAGATGTGGGTACCTATTCAGTTTTTCGTTATGTTTTCATTAATACATTGGCTGTGAATAATCAGCAATTAGATGAAATTAGGCAGGTACTTATCATGAAATATATTCATTCAAGTCACTTCAAAATAATTCGAGATGTTATGAATAACTATCACATGATAATTAAGCAAAAAAAACCGGCTTTTGAAAGAAGATTATATTGACACAAACCGGTGATAATCTAACAAGGGTATGGATACCGTTTTTTTTTCAATTGTTTAATATTTTCTGATTCTGGATGGATTCCGATTTCTAATTATATGCGGTTAACCAGAGCTGGAATTAAATAAATAACCTCACCTTAAAAAAATATATATATAAAAACAGTGTGCGTTGAACACCTATTGAAAGGAATAAAAATTCATAGAAAATAACTCACTTTCCTACACATTTGGTAATTTACATTATTCAGTACCGTACGTTTTTCGACGTTATTTTTTTTACTCTTCCGCGTTCAATTTTTTCTTTTTCTTTCAAGTGTGGACACAATGTTGAAAGAAAACTATAAATATCTTCGATTTCGTAATTTAAAAAAATGTAAAAAAGTTATATAAGGTACGTATAATAATCATCTTCATGTCTTTAGATAGCACAATTCTTCCAGAATAACAAACTTGATTACAGTCTTGAGTACTGAGCATTGTTTTGCACGTCTCTCATTATACGTCTCTTAATATAAGTTTCCATCTTCTTTCATACGTTCTGAAATTTAAGGAGACATAAATCAACGATATTTCAACAGAATAAATTGCGAATATGTCCCGTTAATTGTTATTGTTTCCAGCAATTTTTTTAAGTCAAAAACGTCTCTGATAGAAGAATTAATGCATCCATTTTACATTCTAAACTTTTTTCTTTCCAGTGTTTCGCGTAGCACGCTTGCTACCGAATAGCCTCGTATGTCTATCGATATCGACTTTTTTTCATTTTTATGCGCGCCCATAATCCGCTGCACCTGGCAGATGTGGGATGTGTTAACAATAATACTGACAGAAGACAACAGAATTCGTGTAACTTTTTCTATTTTTATGCTGTGTAATCAGGATTATATGATGTATAATAATATCCAAACGTGTCGTGATAGCCCAAAGCGCAACGAACCTGTTTCAAATTTATAAGGCCATAGGGCCATGGTTCGAATCCGGGCGTGTACCCATGAGTTTTTCTGACTTAAGTACATAACCTATCACTGACTCCGTGCCTCGGAGAGCACGTTAAGCAGTCGGTCCCGGCGCTGTCAATAGATGGCGGTCATTACAATCCCTAACCCGCAGTGGAGCAGCGTGGTGAATTTAAGCTCCAAGCCCCTCCTCACCCTGGAGGAGGCCTAAGCCACTGCAGTGCGGTAAAAATGGGCTAATGAATATATAAACCCATAGGTAACATAACATTCTTTTATTGGTGTTTTGGTGGTATTGGAGTTTTATCTCCTCTCCCTCCTAATGATATAAGGGATATACATTTTTCTTATCACTTGGTTACTATCTATTACTTAAGTACTGAAAAAAAATTAATGCTAAAAAGTATGAATAATGTCTAAGATTTTTTTTTAAATTTTCTATATACTATATGCGGACCGGGCCGCCATTTCACCGAGACATTAAATCGTTAAAATATAAAAAGGTGACGTCACTGTCACAAAAAGCCAGCGCCGCTCACGCTTGTGCCCATTGCATCTTCACCATGCGTGCGGGATACTCTACGGAATCCAAGATAGACTGATCAATTTCAATCTTTGGTTAGTTTCCCTAATTCGACAGTTTCATCGATTTAATCATTTTTGTACATTGGATGTTGCTGGCAACATGAAATTTATCTTTTTTAATTGTTTTGTCATTTCTGTCAATATAAAAGAAATAAAAGAAAAAATATATTGTTCTTGTTGTACTCTCGGACGATCGATGCAATAATTATGTGATTGAGCTATTCCTGGAATAAATTCTGTCTATCTGTGCAATTGTGTTGTCATTGTGCACCGGCCCAAGTGTTACAGTCCGCTCCAAGATCCTAACATTGGGCAGATTCTCTAACTAGCCAATTTTCTCCATGCGACAGTTTTGTGTAATTTAATTTGTCTGTGAAGGTATAGACGTAAACGACCACGGAAAAATAATATATTTTTCCGATTCTAAACATCTATGTATTGTATCCAGGTAATACCAAGGAATAGGTCTAGGGTTGAGTCCAAAAATTCCATGTCTATAAAACAGTAAAATTCACAAAACGCCAAAATTTGAAAATCACTAATTTTTATATTAATAAGTTCATTTCGACTCATCAAATATATAGGTAGCTAAGTATGTTTTGCCTATTTATGTTTATTGATAAATCAGTTTTTGTCAATGAAAAGAACGTCTTACCATAATGGTCTAGGGCATCAATATTATATAATATACAATCCACTACTATTAAATATTATAGAATCTCAAATTTAAACATTCTTATGTTGATTTCAGAGCGAAATATTCACAGATTTAATTTTTGTATTTATTATATTAAACCAAATAAAAAATATTATTCTTTGGTAATTGTCTGAAAAGGGTCTTAATAATGCCCTTACATTAATACTGTATTATAACAGAATAACATTGATATTTTTTTAAATAAGTTTCAAGTGCTTAAAAACAAATTAATTTTCGATAAAAATTCTTTTCATTTCAGATGTACCACACCGTCGTATCAAGGAAAACGGCTGAAAATTGATCAGTAAATGAAAATTAGCTATTTATCAATTTTTCGAATCAATTTAACTGTTCAATCCCTGAAACTGACCAATGAATACCCTAAGAAGAGTTGGTCTAATCCTAACTAGCCTCTATTCCATTTCCATCCATTTAAATATACAGCGTCATTTCGGCATTTTGTATCAATAAATTTAGCATTAGTGAGCAATTAAATAAAAAGTAAACTGTTTGGCTATTTTTCAGTTTTTAATAATTAATGTGAGATTATGAACAAAAATTAAACAATCTGCAAAAAATCTCACCATTTGAAGTAAGAAATCATTGTGAGTAATATCGTAGCTTTTTTTAAATTGATAGAGCTGTTTCCGAGAAATCGGTTAACGTACCTAAAAAAAACCTTACGCGTAGAATATAGTATCTCCCCTTTTTTTGTAGTCGGTTAAAAGTAACATTTCTATAAACTTTCCTGCCCATAGATATTCCTTAAGTTTTTAAATTTCATTTTGTATTCTGCCAACATTCAATAATCTCACTGGTTACATACGACCAGATACGAATCGCAATCGAAGAGCTAACTTTATTCTTCATAAGACGTATGTTAGCTTCAAGTTGAGAAGTCAGCATGCAGTGAGCAGCCAAGTTAGACCAATCAATTGCAAGTTCGACGATGGATTGTACTCAGAAGACCTCGTAAGTTGGTCTATTCGTAGATGCTCGCGAATTGAGCTATGTTACTTAATTGTGGAAATTGGATGCATATTACTTTGGCTGTTGAAGTGACTAAAGATCAATAGTGCTTGTAAAAAGAACTAACTGAATAAAAATAATATATTTTTGCCCATTCACTTGCTTTTTCACTAAACAAACAGGTACAACTAAACAAATAGGGCCTAAATGGAAAGTACCGGTAATATTAAAAGTTTAATATAACATTTTACTTAAATAAAACTTTTGTTTTTGCAAGGTAATAAAAACTGCATTCATGGAAATTTCATATGTATTCGGCTGAACGTAATCCAAGCTTATGGAACGGGTAGAGCTTGCCGAAAGAAACAAAAAGCTTCAAAGGAGCATATGGAGCAAACTAACAATTACCAAGAAAAACATTTTTAAAGTCTCATTTTTCAATTACTTCTATATATTTTTTGTTCCTTTAGTTTAGTTTAGTAAGCTCTACACGCTCTATAAGTTTGGAGTACGTTCAGCCGAACACCCGGTATATGCATATTATTCGTAATTGATAAAAGTCGTCAATAATTTAATATTTTATTTTATTTGGTAATCCTTTAGCGTTACAGTTAAATATTACACATTCAAGTTTAATCCTAAATAAGGCCAATCATGGATTACACTTTTAATTTAACAATTAAACTAAGAAATATGCCTAAGTTAACAATCCTATTTAAGTGATTTTGGGATGTGTGTGTGTGTTGTTGTTGTTGTATGTGTGTTGGTTTAAAATATTCATATCAATATTGTGTTATCCCTTTTTTTCTATATATTATCATCATATTAAAAATGATTGTTTCTATTATATCTTCTAGCAAATATTTCGTAGTAATTTTTTTTTAATTTCTTGTCGTTGACAATGAACGTAACAGAAAGAGTGTAAAAATATAACAAGCGTTATAATACAATACAAACGGAGATAATTATATTATCTGTAGGACCGATATATTCAAAGGTTCATGTCATTTTATCCTACGTAAACATTATTTTATGGTAATGATTTTGCCTTTAGAGACAAGCCCAAAACCAGACCGCAAAGGAGAGTAAAATGTATATTAGGTGATGTAGTTTATTTAATGGACATTTAATTTCGGTTTTTGCAGAATAATAACAAAGCTGATACACTCTGAGAAAAAATGGAGGTTCAGATGTTTCGCAGAACCTTACCCATGGGAAATATTCGGGTATGACCGGAAAACATGAATTTCGGGTCTATAATTGACCAACCAGTGTAACAGTGTTCTGATTTAGAAGATTCGGGGTTCCGACACTCGATGGTACTACTATAGTATAAAACCGGCCAAGTGCGAATCGGACTCGCACACGAAGAGTTCCGTACCACCATACAATATAAAAAAACGAGCGCGACATTAATCGAACATAACCATTAATCGTTATTATTATGTAATTTAAGAATTATTGTATAAATATTTTTTATTTTGTTAATTATTTAGAAGGCGCTCGATCCTCTCTGACTAAGCCGAAAAATAATAATATGAGTGCACTGATAGCTAGAGACTATTTTTATTACTTATTTTATTGCAGGGTACCTTTCACTTTTAGTATAAATTGTGAGGAGAATAAGCTCTGCAAAGGAATGCATATAACACGCTGTCATTTTCTATGGAATTTTTACTTGTAAAAGTACATTTTATAAGTTACACTATCACTCGTTAAATAATACAGTCTAGTTAGCTGTGATAGTTTTCCTTTTAACTACGTTGTATATTCTCCTGTCGTAAATTTTTTCCACACATCCATAAACAACGGTTTTTTTTGTTTTTCTTATAATTATATTATAAGAAATATAAGGAATTATATTATATTAATTAATTATAAAATTATAAAAACTGGTCGCGCTGACTACATACTTTGTTTGTTGCTTACATTTATATAATTATGCAACAATTTTCCCAGGTACAAAAACTTATTAGACAGACTTTACTAGCTTCGCGCGAAAAAGCTCGTTTCTGTAATTTACGCTGTAAAAAGGATTCGTATGCTGTCAGACATAGACACCGCGGGATTGGTATATTTCACCGCTTTTCATAGTTTGATGACTTATGGCATTCTGCTGTACAGGCAAGCTGCTAATATACAGACTTATGTCTTTGTGCTGCAATCGGGTTGTTCGTACAGTTTATAAACTAGGGCCTAAAGTATCACCTAGGTAAAAAAATACGGAATTTCACATAATGACATTGCTGTCTCAATATATATTTTAAAATACAATCTACGTAAAAATATCATGTGGATAAAATTGTGATCAGTATAATGTTCATAATACAAGAAACGAATATAAACTAGCTAATTTCAATAACAAAAGCTTTTAAAAGCCAATGTATACGTTTTTATAATGATGTTTTTGTTCACACAAAGTAGTAAATTCAAATATTCTTGAGACGACTTTCAACAAAATTATGTTACGGAACTATAAAAGAAATATTTTTGACTTTGTCTCTTCGGTCAGTTTCCACAATTCAAGTTTAAATTTGACAAATCACGAAAATTCCATAGTTATATAGTGACCGCAGTAATTTATTATATTATAACAAACAGTGAAAAATTTATCATGAACTTGAATTTTCAATCCCTATAATATACCCTGGTATTTTCCGAGAATTACGTACGTGGTCATTTTGTGAGTGTCAAAACAGTCTATATGTTGTACCGAGCTAACGTGTTGTTTCAAGTGGCCAGTTTCCCACGTTCGGGGAACAAAGAGGATCTTTTAGTAGATATATAAGGTGAATCTATGTAATACCACGATAAGTTTTATGTTGCTACGCCAATTTTGAACTTATACGATATAACATGCAACTTGTATCATATATCCAACACATATTTAAATGACAGTGAAGTAAATAATATGCGATCACTTTAATTATGTTACAGGTTTATTATTTAACTTAAATAAAGTTATAATATTTTTATTCCTTTAGCCCTTTGCGAACCATTATGAATCGGATTATGTAAAAGTTACTGCGTAACAGATACTTTACTCTCATACCACAACGAAAAATGCTACGCTATAATGGCCTATGAAATTAAAAAAATAATATAAAGAATCCGCTGCGAGGAAAACTTACCTTACAGACGTATGCCGAGGGAAGAAATTGCTGCGTTCACTATCTAGGTAAACTCGTATGACAGCGTAAGCACGTCATCAAAAAAAAAACAAACACTAGGGTTTTAGCATTATAAAATAAATAAATAGATGAATTATAATTATCTATTAATTGATGATTTTATATTATATATATAATCAATAAATATTTAAAAAAAAACCATTTATTTGTAGGTAATAATATTGTATTGTGGGTTGATTATATACAATAATAAACATATGTAATCGGTATTTAAAATCAAAATTATTTTAATTTAATGAAATCTTAAACCGACGAGCAATTCTGACAAAATATGTAATACCTTAGCCCTATACCCCTGTAATACCAACAGGGGTAGCAAATGCTGCCTCTTGCGACGAGATTCATAGTGGTGATCAACACACTCACTTCTGATCTGTAAAAATCTCAAAAACTTCTTTTGGACCATCTCGATACGAGAAATGTATACATCATACATTGGGTTCCAAACCTGCGAGGCATATTCCAAATGACTGCGAACGTGTGCACAGTATAATATTTTTAAAGTTTTAATATTTGAAAGTTGCTTGGAAAACCTTTTAATAAAGCCCAACGCCTTGTACGCCTTTGATACAATTCTAATAATATGCTCATTAAAAAGTAATGTAGCATCGTAAGTTACACCTAGGTCATTTATTACAGTGGCTCTAGTAATCACTTGACCTTCAAGAACATAATGATAATGGAGGGATATTTGTCTTCGAGTGTAGCTTAAAACATAACATTTAGAGACGTTAAGGTCAAGTTTATTGGTTGACCAAAATTGTACAAAATTGAATAGGTCATATTTTAGATCTTCAGCGTCACCAAGATTTGCAATACTTTTTTTGCCTAGATTTGTAATGTGCCCACACTGTTCGCCCACAATGAGTATAACAAATTTTATAAAAGTCTGTATTATAAGACATAAATATAATATTTTAGTTTATGTATAACCGAATATTGTAATAAAATTGTGGTGTTAAATTGTAATTATATCTAATTTGATTTGTATTTGATATAAATTTAGAGCCAGTGAACAAAAATATCTGCTTAAGTTCATAAAAATACTGTGAAAAATCACAATTTCTGCGAAAAAATTACATACAAATTACGTTATGTGAAAGCAAATTGTATCCTAATAAGTGTTACGCCTATAAATTGTTACTGTTAGTGATGAATTTTAATTTATCATAAGGAATCAACAATACATGTTAACATAATAAATTCTGTGGTAATTTACATTCGCTAACTGGGGACCTAAGCAAACAGAACACCGCCCAAAATTAGGGCCTCGTCACGCCGCGGATGTGAGTTATCGCGCCGACTCATATTTGAGTTAATCCATTATAAACTACCACAGAGTGTACAAATATAACTTTAGTGTTTCTATGTACATCCAGAAGTGATTATGTGGGCTACTGTTCAAGCAGGTACAATGTCACACTCTGAACAAACGACGATGTCAGATTTAGCTGCTTGTACTTGACTTCAACGAGTTTATTTATTTTTTTAAAGTTGATCTTTGAAATACAATAAATAAAATACAATTTATGGCAAAAAATATTGAGAAATTCTTGTCTAAAATTTGCAATGGCTATTCATGCCTAACAATTCACAAAAATGATCGAAGTATAGAAGTATTGTTAACAACTAAATACTAGTTTGGAATAAAAAGGAGGAGTAAAAAGTATTGGAAACTTCAATGACTTCACTTATAATTTTTATAAATTTTTAACAATTGTCATAATTTATTCGTACCTATCTATTATTGGTGAAAGTTAATTTTATTAAGTTTTTAAAATTTTAATTTTGCTGCTATTTATTTCTCGAAACATTTTCATTTTGTAAAATATAAAAAATAGGCTAAACCTTTTAATTAAACCTAAATCGTCTAAATATATACATATATAAATTGAAATTCTTTCAAAGAAAATGTACAAAATTACCCTTCACCAACATAATATGATTGTTATCGTCGTGAATGGCAAATACAACGTAAAGAATTGAACCTCGGGGCAACTACGTCTGCCTGCATAATTTAACATTACGACCAATGTGTTGGAGGCTTCTGGAAAACTCAACGTTTACCTTTTTAACGGCTAAGTGTTTCCGTAATGCTATATTGTTTTTAAAATGTATTTTTTTCCAAAATAACGATTTTTTTATAGGTTACGTCATAAGTAAGTAAAACAATATGTCGTGTTGGGATAGCCTAGTAGTAGCGAGCCGCTTCTTGTTTAGAAGGTCGTGGTTCGAGTCCTGGGAACAGGCAAGCACCAAATGGTCTTTCTGACTTAAGTACATAACTACGATACCGTGCCTCGGAGAGCATGTTAAACCGTCGGTCTCGGTTGGCATCATTAAACGGCACTCATTAAAAACCCCAATCCGCACTGTAGCAGTGCGGTGGATTAAGATCTAACCAGACTCATCCCGAAGGGAGACCTAAGCCCCTGAAGTGTGGCATAATGGATTGATATGAAGTAAAATATGTGTTTATGGTTTAACATTGTTTATGCCGTGCGACTTTGAAGTAATCAATTACAAGATTCTAGGTCAACCAGAGCATACCTACAGATTTAGACGATCATACATATAGTTATAGGCAAAAATCATCCTGACAGACACACGACAACAAAGTCAAATAAAATCAAATATTTTCATTCGATTAAATCATAACGAGCATTATTTGAAAAGTGAATGTTGCCAAATCAGAGTTAAAAGCTCCACTTTTTTTCATTTCGATGTGTAATAAAAACGCTTTTAAAAAAGTTCATTTCAAGAAACACATTGCGTTTTAATCTTAACGCTTATATTAATTTGGGTATATAATATTATAAAAACTCTTCTAATTTTGTAAAGCAGATTGGAAACTTTAAATTTCTTTTTCGAATTAGATTTTCCCAGGACTTTCTTGTTCTATATTTAACGTAATACAGTACGTGAATTAGTAACTACCTTTACTGCCTTTTTTGTAGGACAGAATCCTAAAGCTCACTTAATGCAAGGGATCCAGCCCTTAAAAACAAATTGCCTCTGGTAATAGCATTCAACCAGCCACCGGGCCGCTCCTAATTTCGTTAACCCTTCCTCGAAAATTGTTGATTTTCTGATAAACATCAAAGAATCGCTCCACAGTGCAATTGCCTGGAAATGAAAGTTACATTTCATTACACATTTTTTTTAAAATAATATGTGTTATTGAAATCATCTTTATTCATTTTTCCACACAAAAATTTAAATAACTTAATATTTGCGGCGTCAGCTCAGAGGCTGTCGGTCTGTCATACCTGATTTTCCCCAAAACAATTTAACATAAGAGTCGGAAAAACACAAAGACAAAAGTGACGGCCCAGTTACAAACAAGTAGTTTTATAAATGGGGTTATAAGTACGGGTGTTAGGTTAATAAACATTGACAGAAAATTCCACGACGGACATCGTGCATATAGGGAGTCGAATGGAAGCTTATTAAAGTACGAATGCAAAAATGTATAGAAAGCTGACGCAAGCAGTTTATTTATCTTCATTTTCTTCATCAGCCCGGTTTTACCCTACTGCAGGGGCTTAGGCCTCTCTCAGGGTGAGGGAGGAGGGGGCTTAGAGCTTAAATCTACCACGCTGCTCCACTGCGGTTTGGGGATTGTAACGACCGCCATCTATTGACAGCATCCAGAACCGACTGCTTAACGTGCTCTCCGAGGCACGGAGTCAGTGGTAGTTATGTACTTAAGTCAGAAAAACTCATTGGTACACGGCCGGCTTCGAACCATGGCTCTATGGCCTTATAAATTTGAAACAGGTTCGTTGTGCTTTGGGCTATCATGACACTCAGCATTAGCGAGAGCAGTTTACTAGTGGGCATATATTTAAATTCGCGTAAAAGGAAGAAACCCTTTTGTTATCCTTTCGCCTCAAGTAATGTTACATCATGAAGGAAATAAATTTGACAGCAGCGTTTGGTTTTCATAGTGTCTGAAATGTCACTTCACAGTATTTAAAATGTCAAACGCAATTTCGCGGGGGTGAAGACCGGTGCGCGGTGACCGCATGGACTGGAATACGCCATTTTGCACCAGCTAGCTAGAGTATGGGTGGTTAGACAGTAAACGCAGAAGAATTTTTATGGAAACATCTATTTTTCTTTAATATAATTTTCGAATTTTAATATAATTTCCCTAAATAAGCTCAAGATTAAACGTAACGATAAAATTTTACTATAAAGGCTCGTGGGATGACTTCAAATTTTAGTGTTGCAGATATTAGTTCATCAGACCAATTTAACTCGAAAGAGTGATAAAAAAATTAATGATCTCATGAATTTTTCTTTAATTTTCGTAGAAAATATATTGTATGATAAATCTGTACTAAAGGTGATCTGACAGACACTCAAAACGGGAAAACGGGAATGTAAACCTAAACGTTTATTTTCTATACATCTATCCTAACAAAATATAAAAGAAAAGCATTACTAATCTATAACAATTTTATTTTGAAAATTTAAAAGCATATATATATATATGAAAAACCCTACAAGAAGCCGACTGCCAAATAGTTATTAATTTGCTCAATATTCAACTATTTTGAAATTAAGTCCCATATACACTGTTTGTAAGCGGCCCTCGCTCGTATTATAAATACTTGTATTAAGGAGGTAGTATATCTGATCTGTCATGATTTAAATGATAGTAACATTTAATGCGAATATGCTCGAATAAGCAAATAAAGAAAATTTTCCGTATAGAATTCCTTTGGAGTGTTTTCGTATTCATCGATAGTAAAAAGAAAATGTACTTGATAGAAATTGAGCAAACACCGCGATAAACAATTTTGTAATATAATTACTTCAAAGGTTAATATTTCAAAGTATAATTAAAATTTCCAAATTATAAATTTAACTTTCACGACTCTTCTTGTATATTTTCGTTTATTGCTGAAATCGGTCATTTGCCGAAGTTCTTACAGTTCATTTGGAACAAACAAATCATAACTGCTTTATTTCGGGCCATTTTCTGGGAGCTACAAAGGGTTCGTAAGATAAAACAATAAATTGTTTCTCAGAAACGGAGCCAGCTCTCGGAATGGCTGCAAAAGCGTTGTAATTACGAGAGGAGATCGCTTTTATTTGTTACAATTAAACGCCTCAATGATCGCTGTTCCATTTTCCATTATGAACACATTTTTTTTAAACTATATGAACCTAAGTGTGTTTTATTTTTTAGAGGTGTTCAATACACACAAATGTGTTTAAATAACAACAAGTCGATGAAATAGTAAATAACTTATAGCAAAAAATTAAAAATACATAGTTTTCGTAGTTGGACTACCATGGATTTATTATCTGAGATAATTTACTGAATTTATATTTCATAGCAAGTGACATTTTATTACATTATTAAATAATCAGCAAAACACATTGTATTGTATTACCGATAAAACGTTTTTTCTACTACGAACTAATGTTGACTGAATAAAATATAATCAAATCAAATATTTCTGTTCGTAGTTGATAAGCAGAAAAACTTACCTTTAAAGTGTTTTATGTTAAATTCGAAAAAGTGTACATTTGTATCCGAGGAATACGCAACAAACTAATGAAAATTATTTGGAAAGGAATGAATCAGTTAAAACTATTTCGCAGTAAATTCATCTCTCTCTCTCTCAATTGGCACTGAACCGATTCTTCTCTGCTGAAAAATTCGAAATCAGTCAGTCGAAATATACTAAGAGAAACTTTTTTAAATTGTACTTGACTATATTTTGTAAAAACTTAAAAGTTTTTTTTTCACCATCAGCTTGCTTCATCAGTCTAAAGGTAAGAGAAACGTAGATAAAATTGGAACAAGAAAAGAATTTTAAATTAATTAAATGGCTCCTAGGTGGCTTACCGTTCCGCTCAAATTCCCTTACCTTAAAACCAACTTAACCTAACCTACCTGTGGGGGCTGTATATTAAAACTCCACTAGTCGCTGATTATTTTCTTATATTTCTTTAACACACGTACATAGCTTTTACTCTGATGGTTGTTTTCTTACTGCATACCTTACCGGGCCTGCGCTTCGTCTTATATACAATTTGGGCAGGTCCCGGTAAGGCGGTCCCCCCGCAGATTTTGAGGGACCGTTTATGCGTATTTTGTTCTATGTAGGCCAACTTTCTCTTGACCTACATAGAACATCTCTTGATATTTTATTCCACAAACATATATATTATATCACATTTTAAAATGCCTATCGGCTATATAAACATTGGCAACCACATTTATAAACACTTAATATTTACAGCTCAATAACATCGAATTTTTCATCGCTGCGAAGCGCCCGCCGGTCTGCGCCCGCTCGCTGTCACGCGATCCCGCTCTGAGGGTCGCGGGCAGGCGCGCCCGCCGATAGTACACGTCGTGCGCCGTCCATCGGTGCTTTCCCATCTCGCGTGCGTATCTTTATTCTGTCACCAGACTGCGTCAAAGGTGACACGCACGGGATCAAAAACGACCGTTAGCCGAAATTTTGGTTCGATTTCGGTCCGAGGGCGGTGTGGTACACGCGGGGTCCCCCCGCACACCGCCACCCGCTAACGGCCGTTCTTGTGAGATGGGCGGGGCTACCGATGGCTCTAATTTTCCATATCGGGCGCCTCGCGTCTGATGATGCGTGATTCGAGTTATTGAGCTGCAATAGACATTATTATACCTAAATCCGAGAAGTATCTCGTCGATATCGAGCCTGTGTGGCGCGCGGTTCGATATCGGTCGCACGGCGACGCCCCGCCCCCTACAATGTGAGCGTCTTGCGGACGCTAGTCGCCGTCGACTTCGAGATACACTCCCGGACCTAGGTATATTCAATTTTCACATACAAAATTATTAAATACACATACACAATGATTTAATACTAACACAAAATGACTAAAACAAACAACATTAAAAAAAGAAACTTAAATATTATTTTATCACTGCGGTGTGGCTGTCCGCAACAGTCTCCCCCCGGCGCAGTATTTACGCAGCCTCACTGGCCGTCGGGAGGACAGCCAACCGTGACACTGGGCGTCGAAACACGCCTCCACTTGTTTTTACGTCCGCACTACGTATTACACTGTCGGGGCCCGGGTATGTCCGCT
Source organism: Luffia ferchaultella (assembly GCA_949709985.1). Lineage (NCBI taxonomy): Eukaryota > Metazoa > Arthropoda > Insecta > Lepidoptera > Psychidae > Luffia > Luffia ferchaultella. Next base: position 5,615,255 of record OX453249.1, on the reverse strand, counting down.
GCACTATACCCCGCGGCCACGTGTTACGTGGTAGCGAGTGATCGATCACAATGACCACATCTCCCTCTTTCAGCGGCGTTTCATTTTTCGTCGTCATCCCTCGCGGCGCCAGAGTGGGTAGGTATTCTCTGACCCAGCGGCGCCAGAACTCGTCCGCCAGCGCTTGGCTCGCGCGCCAGGTGCGGCGGTCGGCCAGGTCACAGCTCCCGGTCGTCGGCAGTCCCGCTGACGACCCGAGTAGCAGGTGGTTTGGTGTGATCGCCTCCGGACATGACGGGTCCACGGAGACGTGCGTGAGCGGCCGCGCGTTCACTGTATGCTACGCCTCGAGCAAAAGCGTCTGCAGCACTTCTTCTTTCGGCGCCTTGTCCGTCAAGACGACGCGCAGTGCCTCTTTTATAGAGCGCACGAGCCGTTCCCACGCTCCGCCTTGATGTGGCGCGCCAGGTGGGATAAAATCCCAGCTGATACGGTTCGTAAGTGCAAAGTCGCGCAACTCGGGTTCCCACTCTTTGGCGGCCGCTCGCAGCTCTTTGTCAGCGCCGCGCAGGTTGGTGCCATTGTCTGACACGATGCGCCGGGGCCAACCACGTCGCGCAGCCATGCGCCTGATGGCCATTATGGTCGAGCTGGTGGTCAAACTGGCGGCCAGCTCAATGTGCACTGCTCGGGTCGTCAGGCACGTGAACAGCACGCCCCACCGCTTTTCGTGGCGGCGTCCCACCGTGATCATTATGGGACCGAAGTAGTCGATGCCGCAGTTCGAAAATGGCCGCTGATACGGCTCCAGCCGCGCCGCAGGCAGGTCGCCTTTCGTAGGCATTCTGGCGGCCGCTTTTCTTATCTTACATAGCGTGCATTTCCGGGCCAGGGCACGCACTGACGGCCGGAGCCGTATGATCCAAAATTTTTGTCGCAGATCATTGACAACTCTTTCCTGGTTTACGTGCCCCGCTCTTTGATGATCCCGCTGTATAATCAGTCGGGTGAGTGGATGCTGCCCGTCCAATATCACCGGTTTTTTCTGATCGGTGGTGACTGGGGCGGCCCCGATTCTGGTTCTCATTTTGATTAGATCTTCATCGAGCACGGGATCCAGCTTGTACAGGCGGCTTGATGTCAACACTGGTTTAGCTGAACGCGGCCGCTGGAGGTCCTCGGTGAAGCTTTCTTCTTGGGCCAGCCTCAGCCATAGGCGTTCCGACCGCTCCAGGTGGTGCAGCTCTAAGCGGGTCGCCTTTTTTCGTACTAACTCGACGAAGAGTAGTACTCGTGCTGTGCTACGTATGAGCCGCTCGTACTGTGAGAACCTCGTGATATCAGGTAGGCTCTCTTTTAGGTCATACGTTGGTCCGGCTGTGACGTGGCAGATGACCTCCGTTTCACGGTCCTCCGTCGATTCATTTTCTTCTGGCCATTTTGTTGTGTCGTATTTCAAAAAGGCCGGACCGTGAAACCATCGGTCGGTTTCTTTTATTTCGTTATCATACTGCGGCCGCGTGGCATCGTCCGCGACGTTCTCCGCAGTGGGAACCCAGCGCCATTGTCTCGCTGCGCTAAGTTCTTCTATCTCGCCCAGCCGGTGCGCTACGAACGGTGTGTAGCGGCGGGCGTTGTTTCTGATCCAATGCAGGACCGTTCTCGAGTCGGTCCAGAAGGTGGTCTCTTGCGCTTGCCACCTGTGTTCTCGATGCAGGTGGTCGGCCAGCCGGGCGCCGATTACGGCCGCCTGAAGCTCCAATCGCGGGATGCTTTGTTGCTTTCGCGGCGCCACCTTCGACTTTCCACTGGCGAGCGACACGACTGTCTCGCTTCCACTTGTGAAGCGCCAGTACGCTACCGTAGCGTACGCCCTCTCGCTGGCGTCACAGAACACGTGCAGCTCGATTCGTGTCGGTGCGCCGAGCGGGTAGTGACACCGCGGCAGGTGTAGGTGCGTGACATAGTCCAAGCCACGCAGCCACGAACTAAAGTCGGCCGCCTCTTTGTCTGGTAGCGTGTCGTCCCAGTCCAGTTGTAGGTTCCATAAATCCTGCAATATTATTTTTGCAGTGATCGTGTATTGTGATAAAAGCCCGAGCGGGTCATAAATGGACATCACTGCGCTCAGGGCTTCTCGTTTCGTTGGATGCCGCCTTCTGTCTCTGACGGCGGCCGGCACGCGGTTCATAGCCGTATTGAAGCCCAGCGTGTCGGCACTGGCACACCAGTATAGGCCAAGAATTTTATCATTGGAGTTCGGGCCTAACTGTGTGGTACTGTTGGTGCGCATCTCTGGTGGTATCACGTCGGCCACTTTATGGCTATTCGTGTTCCAATTTCGCAACACGAAGCTCGCCTGCGCATGCACGTGCGTCACTTCTAGCACGGTTTTCACTGCTTCGCTTTCGTCACCGAAGCTATCCACGTAATCGTCCATGTAGTGACTACGTGTTATCGCTTCGTGCGCTCTCGGGTATTCGGTGGCGTGCCACTCGGCGTTCCTGTTTCTGACGCTGTGTGCCAAGAACGGTGAGCTGGATGCCCCGAATATCATTGACGTCATTTTATATTTTAGAGGCGGTTTATTTCGTTCCTCGCCTCGCCATAAAAATTGCTGCGCCGGCTGGTCCTCTGTTCTTATTTTTATTTGCAAGAACATTTCCGCTATATCGCTGGTAACCGCGTAAGGTTGCTCTCTAAAGCGGTATAATATGCCCGGCAAAGACTGCAGCAGATCGGGTCCTTCTAATAGCTTGTCGTTCAAACACGTGCCTTGAAACGAGGCGGCCGCGTCGAAGACAAGTCTAATTTTGTTCGGTTTGTTTACGTTCTGAACAGCGAAATGCGGCAGGTACCACGACATCGGTTTATTTTCTTCTGTGCCGTCACACTGTACTGCGTATCCTTTTGTTAGCAAATTGTCAATCTGTGACTTGTACGCAGCCGCAAATTCGGGGTCCCGGTCCATTTTCTTTTCTATTGACCGTAACCGCTGGAGCGCTCCGTGGTAGTTGGCAGGCATGATGACGTCATCCTCGCGCCACGGCAGTCCCACCTCGTATCTTTGATTCTGATGTCGCGCCGTCTCATTGAACATTTGCAGAGCCCTTTCATTGTTAGGGTCTGTTTTTGTTCGTAATGAGACCCCGAGCGCGTCAATCGCGAAGTGGTGGTCGACCAGCGCTTCCAGGTCGCGGTCTCTGGCGCGGCGTTCCGGTGCACTGATGTACAGTACCGCATCTGCTCTCTGCGATAGCACTCTCGGCACATTGCCAAATATCACCCATCCCAAAGGTGTCCTTGATGCGGCTGGTTCGCTGACCCGCCCGCGTCGCAGTTCCTGCGACACGCTGAGGTGCCAGTTATCGGCACCAATGAGCACGGTAGGTCGCGCCGTACCGTAACATTCGTTTTCGAGTTCACTCAAATGTTTATATTTGGTTAAATTTTTCGACACTGTTTGTTGGTGTAGATTTAATTTTGGCACTGTATACGCACTCAATTTATAATCTTTATTCGTTTTTATGCCGCGCACATTCACTGTTATTTTGATGCTGTCCGCGGCATCTTGCGTAGCGTTTATGCCCTGTATGCGCAGAGGGGTAGGCTGACCCTCCGCGCCTACGTGTCGCGCGATGTCTTCACTAATTAACGACACCGTGGCTCCTTCGTCGAACAGAGCAAACGTATTTATCTCGCCCTCAGGGCCCGAGATAATCACTGGACACACTTTTAGTAAAGTCGCACGGTCCGCCGATTTAATTGTCGTCACGGCGACTTCAGTCGCGTCACTCGACGCGGCACGTAAATTTGCCGGCACTTCTTTCGCAGGCGTTTGCGAGTCGTTATGTAAAAGCCTGTGGTGCGGGCGTACGCATTGCCCCATACCACAGCACTTTACACGGCAATGTAGACGCGAGTGTTTTTTATCTAGGCACTTAAAACACGCATGCGCTTCTTTTGCCCATTTCCATCTTTCGTCTACACTCATTGTTTTAATTCTTCCGCAGTCAGCTGCATTATGTGCTTTTCCGCAGCACAAACAAGCTACGGATGCGGCGTCCGCAGTGTAAACCGTCGTCGCCTTTCTTCTGTCCGGGCGGCGCGCGGCTATCGTTAATGTTTTTAACGGCTCTTTTTTCTTTATGGCTTCGCTGCCCGCTGCTGGCCATGATGATGAGTGTGTGTATTTTAGGGCGCGATCTGATTCTCTCATTAAGAATCGCCCTAATAATACCACTTCCGGTTCTGGTGCTCTTTCGTTGTCGCACGCATAGTCGCACCACTTTGATCTCAGGTGCGGCGTGAGTTTATCTAGTACTTCACGTGTGAGCAACGGGTTATATAGGTATCCTTTGTTGTCCAATGTAGACAACACGCTCACTATATTTTTTATTTTGACCGCGAATTTATTTAGATCGCTCGCGGTCGGTCCAGGTCTAGGCATTTTTCTGAGTTCGTCTAATGCCTTGTCCACGACTATTTCTGGACGACCGAAACACTGCTCGAGTGTTATCATCACTTCTTCGTGATCTGTGGTGCTATATAGCAGGTCGGCCACCGCGTCCCGCGCTTCTCCTTTGAGGCAGTTTCTGAGCCTTGCCATATTTTCCAGTTTAGAGAAACGATACAGCTGTGTCGATTCTCGCATGGCAGCTTTAAAAGCGAGCCACTCCGCCGGTGCTCCATTGAAAATAGGTAGATCAGACGCCTGTCGTGGCGGCGGTCGCACTCTCGCCATTTTAGTGAGCGCCTCGGTGAGTTGCTCGAGTAGTGTAGCCGGCGAGCGATTGTCTTCTCGTTCGTATCGAGGTGATGGCGAGCGAGCGCGCGTACGGCTTCTCACAGAAAGCGGCGGCGGCGAGCGGTCGTGGCGGACCGGTCGTGGCGAGTGCGCCGAGCGAGACGGGTCGTGTGCGGCCGGTGGCGGCGGGCGGCTGCGGCGGTGCGGTGTGGGCGAGCGGCTGTGGCGGCGAGGCGTGAGCGAGCGGTGTGAGGCGGCCGCTGGCGAGTGCGGGCGCCGGTGCGCTCCGAGCGGTGCATCGACGCGGCGGGCCCTCGTAACATGCGAGGCCGGCGGCGTGCCCTCGCGGCGGCCGTGCGCCGGCGGCGAATGTTCACGTCGTGATGACGTAGTCGGCTCTTCACGGTCTGGTATTCTTTTAATTTCGTTCTGTTCTTTTTCTGTGACCGTGTCCTTAGGAGTATCGGTGGCAGGTTCGGGCACGGCTGTTCTTAGTCAGTCTTCGAAGTGTTGCCTTTTTCCTTTGTTTATTTCTTCCTCTTCTAGGCTTTGGCTATCTTCGATTATTTCCTGCCGTGTGCACTCCAATTTTTTCTTTATTAATTCTGCCTCAATGAGCAGCTCTCGCTTTTTTATCTCTGCGAGACGTTCTGCTGCTTCAAATTCGGCCCGGCGTATTTGTGCGGATACGCTA